>WKFP01000100.1:0-17899 GCA_011057875.1 Pterocles orientalis
TGAATGCACAAACTGGAAATAATCCTTACATGACCAGGTCCTAGCATCCAGAGTGCTATGAAATTGTATACTATAGGTCATACACAGATGGATATCAGGATCTGAAAAACAAAGTAATGATACCTTCGAAACTGCTGGAGCATGAAGGAGGCTAAAGCAGGAGCTCTGTGTTTGTGTATGGAGGAACCCAGGTTAATCCTCTGCTTCCTTTGCTTTTACCTTTGACAGCTAAAGAAGTCTTCCGGTATTATTACCCTTTGCACAGAACACCCTGTTTTGACTTGAGTGGAGTGGTGATTTTATATGTGTAAGATTCCACTCTGTCTGCTTTACTCCAAGTAGTATGAAGTAGCTCAGGTCAAACTGGTTTGACCTCAATGTTCATGTGTGAAATCTAGAAGAACTGAAAGGGAACAGGTAGAATAACATTTTTGGGTGTTTTCTCAATAATAGTCTATTTTCTCATGAAAACCAAAACTCATTTCTGAGGATGGTGTGTGTGGTTTAGACTTCTGATTACTTTCTATCCAAGCTGGGTTTTTTTGTCCTTGGGGGAAAAAAAAATAGGCACTATGTTTCACACTGGTATTATTTCATTCAAAATACCTACCTTTATTTGGATTGCTTTATTAGTAATATTAGGAGCCATTTCTCTTCAACATTCAGTTAATCTGTTTTTATCTTTGTGTGGCGGGATGGCCCTTGGCTTGGGGCCAAACCACAGACACCCGCTCACATAGTCCCCGCCCCCACCCAATTCTAGGGGAGAGAATTAAAGAGGTAAATTGAAAAAGTTCTGACTGGGCAGAACCAGCCCGATTGGCAGATCCTCTAGTGTTGACTAGCCAAGCAGCTCTTGCTAAATGTGTATCCCAGTTTTTGGGGTAAGGAAAAAAAAACCTCGTGGGTTGAGATAAGGACAATTTAATAACTAAACTACAATAATATTGGAAATAACACTATATAAAAAGATGCAATGTGATACACAGTGATATTACCCCTCCCCACCTGATGACCAAAGGCCCAGCCCACTCCCAGCCAATGACCCTGGAGGAGGGAGGGAGTGGGTGATACACAATGATACTGACCCCCCCAAAAGGCTCAGCCTGTTGCCAGCTAATGATCCCCAGAAACCGCACTCACGATTCCTCCAAAAAAGGGGGGGGGGGAAGAGGGGGAGTGCGCCGCTCCCGGAGGCACTCACGGAACGGAGATAACAGCCCAAGCGTCCCAGCCCGAGAGCTGACCGAAGCAGGGGAAAAAAAACAGCTAACGATCCTCCGGGAGAGGGAGGATCCCGATACTCACAGAACGGAGATAACGAGTGTCCCGGGCCGAGAGCTAATGGTGTCTGTGGGGGGGGGGGAAAGGCCTTGGGAGAGCGAATGCAGGACCTGAAGCGAGATGATCCGGAGCCCAAGGGAAGTGAAAGAGAGAGATCACCTGGAAGGGTCCTCACCTATATACTGGGTATGACGTGTATGGGATGGAATACTAATTGGTCAATCTGGTTTCCATCTGAACCTAAGAGCAAATCGCAGGCTAGCAGCTGGACTGTGTCTCTTCGCTTGTCTGCTGACCTTGGCAGCAGAACAAAACATCGGTTATCAGCTTCTCCTGAGCAGGAATCCAAAACATAGCTTCTTGCTAGCTATTTATAAAGAGAAGGAAAAAAAATTAAAATTAACTTTCTCTCTCTTAACCCATGACAACAGGTATACCACTGTCGGCTATCTGAGGATACTCAACACTAAATCTATCCACCCCAAAGAGAAAGAAAATGTGTTTGGTATTCTGAAATTAGTGCTTATGGAGGCAGTGAACAGGAGCAATGATAGATTCTGATTTCCAAATAAAATTATAAACGTGTATAATGATTTCCTTTTTCAAGGGAAGAAGTGTAAAATATTATCCCAGAAAATGTCATAAAAGTGATTTTGAAAGCAAAAAGGATATGATGGATTTCTGTGGAAGGCACTTTAAAACTCATAGGCAGCAGGTAAGATAAGAAATTTGGAGGTTTTATACATTTTGTAATTGCAGCTTTTGGAATGGCGGATTTTCAAATAATAATAATATGTTTGTCAGGTTTATCATTGCATTCTGTAGCATGTTTAAACATGAGACATTTATTCTATAAATTGATGACAGTATAGTAATATTTATTTTCATTGACTTGAATCACTGAAAATTAACCTTTTCATGCAGCTCTTTTGCAGTCCTGTCGAGTCTTTTCCCTGGAGGTAGTAGTTATTTTGTACATAGATGATGCTAAACAAAAATGAAGTATCCAGGTAAGAAACATAAAGAGAAAAAAACAACTCAGTCCTGAACAGAGTTGGAAACTGTTTGAAATGTTGCTGTCAAAAAGCTTCTCTGGCACAGAAATTATAATGTACTTGCATTCAATGTCCTTGTAGAAGCAACAAAAGCCAAGAAATCCAAGACTATGCATAATTTCAAAGAGAGGAACTACATAAAAATAGCCTAGGGACTTAAAATGCAAAAGAAAGCTGGCATGATTAAATTGCTGAGTCATAGAAAATACTTCAAGAAGACATCGTTCAAAAAAGTGAAATTGTGTGCAAATGAAGAAAATTAAAGGAGCAGCAAACTCTAGCAGGTTAAATATAAAAGGCAGACCAAAAAAGAGTTGGAGAACAACTTTCAAAAGGCATGAAAGCCATTAATAAATTCTTTCCCAAAGGCAACAGAGGCAGGAAACCTGCACAGACATGTGAAAAAAGAAGCTCCCTGAGAATATAAGGTCATAGCAGAAAAACTAAATGAATATTTTGTATCTATACACACTTTATTTTTTGCTCTATTGAAAAAGTTTTGATTCTTGACTTCTTACATGGAGTGCCTCAGAGGTCTAACTGTAAGTTGGATGGTTGGTGGGAGGTTTTATAAAACTGGCAAAATGAATGACAATAAATTGCCATTATGTTTTTCACTCTCAAAACAGTGGGAGAGTGTTCTGCAGTTGTTGATAACTCAGTGATTAGGACATTTATCTGAGATATAGAAGACTCCCTCAAATTCTCTCTTATGTCTGAAGCAATTTCAGTTCATGAGGCTGCATGTTAGACACTTGCCTACAAGACATATATATTTTATATATATTTAAATTGTATGAACTCCAAGTGTCCAAATGAGACCACCTCACTTGCAATTGCTGACCAAATGCAGTTGTCAAGTAGAGAAGTTCTGAGATGAAAGAACACTGTATCAGAAAAACCTAATAGTACAGTGATTTTAGAACTCAACAAGTAGATGAGACACACATTCTTAATTTTGAGCACAGTTAAGCAGTAGTAATCTTGGTTATCTTTTTTCTTATGAAGACTCTTTGGTACTATGCTTCTGTATGATTTTTCCCATGGCTGTCAAGTTCATATTCAAAAACCAAAGTTTTCAAAAATACCCAAAAGAATTGCATGCAAATATCTTTATACAGAGGAGATTAAAAATTACTGACTAAAATGTCAAAAACCCCAGCATTTGGACCGGATCACTTTACGCACAACAAATTTTGTATCATCCTGTACAACTGACTATAATGGCAGATCGTTTTTGGTAATGGTGTTCTCTATGATGGAGTGTGATGGGTTAGCCCTTGGCTGGGGGCCAAACCACACACCCACTCACGCAGTTCCCCCTGCCTGAGGATAGGGGAGAGAATTAAAGGGGTAAAGGGAAAAAAGGACTCGTGGGTTGAGATAAGAACAACTTAATAACTAAACTACAATAATATTGAAAATAGTACTATATACAAATATACAAATGAGTGATACACAGTGATACTGCCCCCCCACCCGATAACCAAGGCTCAGCCTGTTCCCAGCTAACGATCCCGGAGCAGGGAGAGTCCCAAAACCGCACTTATGGAATGGAGATGACAGTCCGAGTGTCCGAGACTGAGAGCTGACCAGGGTGGGGGGGGGAAGGCCTTGGTAGAGCGACCACCTGGAGCGAGATGACCCAGAGCAAAAGAGATCCAGAACCAAAAGGGACGATCTTTCAGAGAGGAAGATACTATATACTGGGCATGACGTGTATGTTATGGAATAGATTGTTGTCCACTCTGGGTCTCAATCCCAAACCCAAGATCAAATCCTGGGTTAGTAACTGGGGCTGTGCTCCCTCCCAGCTTCCCTGGTCTGCAGACCTTTGCAGCTGTGTAAGCATCACTTTTTATCAGCCTTCTTCTGAGCACAAATCCAAAACACAGCCTTTTGCTAGCTGTTATGAAGAGAGTTAATTCTGCCTCAGCTTAACCCAGGACATGGAACTAACGTTACAATCAGCATGACGCATTTCCCATCATTTTAATGGCAACAAAATAGAAAAAAGAAAAAAAAAAAAGAAGAAAAAAGTATTTCCAGTCTTTCACACTGGAGGGTTATGGAACATAATGTCAATCGCCTACCAATTGTTTAGATACACAGACATTTCGGTTTGCAGCTAGATTTTTAAATGAAACTTGCTAAGTCTCTACTGGCCAACGGAACACCACCATGGCTAAGGTCATTAACTTGTTCCCTTTTTGAACTTCAAGAATTACATAAAGCAGCAAAAGACATTTTCGTGACATACTACTATTACAACTTCCATATGGTAGAATGACCTATGCCTAACAAAACTAAAAAGTGCTGAAATTAAAAAAACACAGGTGATAACATTAGCAATTTGAGTGATAAACCAGAAGAAAAAAAGTTCTGAAACCCTCTAGTGATAAACAGATGTAAACAGTACTAATTAATGAATGTTGGAAGTATGACAGTGTGAGGAAACAGCAAAACTTCTGTATCAGATAGTGTCACTGATATCCATGATTAATATGAAGTTTGTATCCATATAACCCTTACAGCTGGTTATTTAAGTTAAATACTCCACCATTTCAAAATATTTCAGAGTAATATTGCATATACCTTCACAGAAATCTTCTGTGTTACAAAGCATTGCAACAATGGCTTTTATTGTGTTTTTTTTTTTTTTTAAATAAAAAGAATTGGCAAAATAGTAGAGCATTAATTTAAAAAAAATTTGAAGGTACACTAGAGAAAAAAGTATATATTTTTAGCTACTGATACTGTCAAAACATGTCTTTCTTCAGAGAAGTTTAGCTTTCATTTGCTCTTTGTGTCTCACATTTCTGGACAGTTCTGCAGAGAAGACAGTATAGTTTTGAAAGACCCATTTTTTAATGGATAAATGTGATTTTAAAGACTCAGCTATGTTCACATTCAGCCTATTGGAAGTAAAGTGATAAATGACAGAGGCAGGGCAACTACTGTACCAAAAATAACTGCTACAGCATCTATTCTTGATATTATCTGTGTTCTCTCAGCACAGACTGTTGCCATAAGAACTAATTTTTACAGGGAGAGTAAAAACTATTTTTAAATAATAAACCATCAACTCCTTGCCTGATCCTCCAGCCCAATCATCCAGAAGTTATAGACAAGTTAAATCACTCAAAACCAGAGATAATAATTATATAAAAAAGAAATATTTCAATATACTTTCATGTACAATATCCTGCAGAAGAATCCAATGACCAAAAATGGGACCCAAGGAGGATATCAAGTTGAAGAGAACTTATTACTTATGATAAAACCAACATAAGAAATCAAAATATTTGAACCAAAGGAAACTAAATTATTTAAAACACTCGTATTGACAGAAGTACAGTATGAAATTAATATGGAGATACAACCTTTCATTCCAGCTTTTTCATGAGTAAAGTGCCCATTATTCAGTGTCCTTCAGTTCATAACATTACCCTCTGTAACTGGAACTGAGATGGACAACCATCTACAATCTAGCAGCATTTGCAAGACAAAAAATAAATTATTAATCTGCTAAAGATTATTCATGTAGATATTCACTTATACATCCTAGAGTAAGGTGAATAATGTGAAGAAGCTTGCAATATATGTCACAGATGATGTCACATATGTGAATGCAGGTCACTCCAGCTGACTAGGCCTTGTAAAACCCCAAACTGCCTAGTAGCAAGCCTGACCACAAAATATGAAATCATACTTCAAACATTAAACATAAGGACTAGTGCCTAAAAGGCCCCTTTTTGTTGTTATCCTTCTACAGCAGCAGGGCTTCATTAATGCTATAGAATTTCCTCAAGAGGTACAAAACTCTGTTATGATGTCACAGATGTAGCTGTTGGGGACTGAATATATGCATGATTGGCTTAACAATGCATAGGTGAAAAGTTTTTGAGAGCTTTTGAATAGACAGTGTAACTCCTCATAAGCACCTTACTGTGTTCCTGTCGGCTTATGGGAGTAAAAGGAAATTAAGTCTAAAACATGTGAACTGAACCAGACCTTATGGACTCCTCAAAAATATTTTCCTTAACAGGCACACAGTTTTCATCTTCCTTGGCAACTGAGAAACAAATATGTTGATTCTATTACCACCTAGGACCAGTATATAAAATGTAACAATTAAAATGTATAAGCAGTTCAGCTTCACAACCACTGGAAGCCCAAGACATCACTGCTCAGAAAGATCACTTGATTTTTCTATCTATTACAGAACTTCTGTAGAAATTCACAGTAATTTTTGAAGCATGGGTGTAGGTTGATTCCATCTGAAATCTGTCTGAGTGATGTCTAACTATGCAACCATACAGTACATAAACACGTCTAATTATGCAGAAACCATTGGACTTTCATAGATCTTTTTGATAAATATTCTGCACAGAAAGAAAAATAGTTGACATAGTTAAAGAAACTGCCAATTATTTTTATTACGTACAAAGTAAACAGAATCATTTCTCAGGCTAATTATCCTCTGTTTACCCAAGTCACTATGAGCTAGAATAGCTTTTTTTGTTATAAACTAAATGCCTCGGCAGTTCACCTGAAGATACTAACAGTTTATGATAATTTGCCCCTGTATATACATAAAACCAAACATTATATATTTAGGCAATAAAAACCTATATTCTTATACTTAAAAAAAAATAAAAAACAAACCACAAACCAAAACTCCAAACAACACTGACAAGGAACTGTAAAAGGATATTCAAAAGACAAGAGTTTACATTATATAATGGCATTTCAGATATGAGGAATCCATAAAGAGTAAAATATGTATTTCTAAAGAAACTGTCAAAATACACATTTTTAAATAGGACCCACTAATTTCTGGAAAGCTATGACTTCTATTAAGCTCTTCTAAATTAGAACTTCCTAACTCTACACTCCTTACTTTGTGTAGAAAAAAAAAAATAAATTAGACATTCCAGTATACTTAATGTGAAAAAACTTGCTTTAACCAAGATTGTTTTTAGCAATTTCTCTATTGACTGGATGTTTCAAAAGGAAAGCTGTGTTCGGCCAGCATTAGTTGCACTAATAAGAACTGGTTTTGGTGTAGGATCTGAAATTACTTGCTACGTGAGTAAGTAATCTAAGAAGTAGAGAAGAATCCTTATAAGCAAGAATGTCAGAATTTGATTGTAAGTTATATGCTTGCAAACATAATGTAAAATTAAAATGAACATTTCTAAGGAAAAATATGTTCTCAAATGTGTTCATGAATGAGCCTGAGGTGTTTTTTAATGAAATAGGTTTATATTACAAAGTATTAATTTTAAACGAATGTGATAATTTACATTTATTTTCAAGAAAAGAAAAGTACCTGTTAAGGAAAGTTGAGGAGTTTTTGCTTAGGTGTATTGTACTGTTTCTGACAGGCGATTTTCTACTTTGGATATATCTTTGACCAGGGAAGCTGTGGATGCCCCATACCTGGAAGTGTTCAAGGCCAGGATGGATTAGGCTTTGAGCAACCTGGTCTAGTGGGAGGTGTCCCTGCCCATGGCAGAGGTCTATGATCTCGAGACCATTTAAAGAGCCTGAAGGCGCACAAGTCCGTGGGACCTGATGAGATACATCCGCGGGTCCTGAAGGAACTGGCAGATGAAGTTGCCAAACCACTATCCATCATATTCGAGAAGCTGTGGCACGCTGGTGAAGTTCCCGCAGACTGGAAAAGGGGAAACATAACCCCCATTTTTAAAAAAGGAAATAAAGAAGACCCAGGAAATGACAGGCCGGTCAGTCTCACCTCTGTGCCTGGCAAGATCATGGAATCTATGCTAAGGCATATGGAAAACAAGCAGGTGATTGATGACAACCAACATGGCTTTACCAAAGGAGAATCATCTCTGACAAATTTGGTAGCCTTCTGTGACAGGGCCACGGCGCTGGTGGATAGAGGAAGGGCAACAGACATTATCTACCTGGACTTCTGCAAAGCTTTTGACACAGTCCCACATGACATCCTTGTCTCTAAGTTGGTGGGACATGGATTTGAGGGAAGGAGCACTCGCTGGATAAGGAACTGGCTAGATGACCGCACTCAAAGAGTTGTGGTCAATGGCTCAGTGTCCAAGTGTAGACCAGTGACAAGTGGTGTTCCACAGGGGTCAGTACTGGGACCAGTGTTGTTTAACATCTTTGTTGGAGACATGGACAGTGGGATGGAGTGCACCCTCAGCAAGTTTGCCAATGACACCAAGCTGTGTGGTGTGGTGGACACACTGGAGGGAAGGGATGCCATACAGAGGGACCTTGACAGGCTTGAGAGGGAGGCCAATGCAAACCTCATGAAATTTAACAAGGCCAAGTGCAAGGTCCTACACGTGGGTCGAGGCAATCCCAAGCACAAATACAGGCTGGGCGGAGGTGGGATAGAGAGCAGCTCTGAGGAGAAGGACTTGGGGGTATGAGCCAGCAGTGTGCGCTTGCAGCGCAGAAAGCCAACCATGTCCTGGGCTGCATCAAAAGAAGCATTAGCAGCAGGCTGAAGGAGGTGATTCTCCCCCTCTACTCTGCTCTTGTGAGACCCCACCTGCCGTACTGTATTCAGATGTGGGGCCCCCAACATGGACCTGTTGGAGAGAGTCCAGAGGAGAGCCACAAAATTAATCAGGGGGCTAGAGCACCTCCCCTATGAGGACAGGCTGAAAGAGTTGGGGTTGTTCAGCCTGGAGAGGAGAAGGCTCTGAGGAGACTTAATAGCAGCCTTCCAGTACCTGAAGGGGGCCTACAGGAGAGATGGGGAGTGTAGTGATAGGACAAGGGGTAAGGGGTATAAGTTAAAAGAGGGTAAATTTAGACTAGACATTAGGAAGAAATTTTTTACTATGAGGGTGGTGAGACACTGGAACAGGTTGCCCAGGGAGGTTGTGGATGCCCCATCCCTGGAGATGTTCAAGGCCAGGCTGGATGGGGCTTTGAGCAACCTGGTCTAGTGGAGGGTGTCCCTGCCAATGGCAGGGGGGTCGGAACGTGATGATCTTTGAGGTCCTTTCCAACCCAAACCATTCTATGATTCTATGATCTTTTTCTTATGTTGAAAGCACAACAAATATTGAAAAATGTATTTTAATTACTGAAGATCTCACAGTGAAACTTAGTTCTTCACTTTAAGAAGTTCTGTGGAGATAATGGACTGAAATAATGAGAGAAAGAAAAACAATAAAGCTTTAATATGTTTGGAATTCCAGTAAAAAAGCACACACAAAAGGATAAAAAAATATTTTTAAGTGTCAGTTAGACCAGATCACTCCATAAGTTATAAGATTTAAACAAGCAAAACTGCAGTTTTACAGTGAGACTAATTAACTTTTCTCTGTATGTGCAAACAGCAGAATGCATGTAGATGAGTCTGTTTTCCCAGAACTGATAATAGATTCGGTCTGAGCACTGATTTTCTTCAGATTGCCAAGCCTCCCTATTTCTCATTTAAAGTATGTCCATGATACTCTGCTTTCTTGTAAGGAAGGGTAACAGTTAATGAAACATGGATACACAATACCAGATAGCTTCACCTGGAAGCTTATAACTTTGGAAGAAAAAATACTAAATAACTCCTCATAATGTCATCATCTAAGACTCCCTACAGGCACCAAGAACACTGGTAGCCATTTTGATGTCTGCTGTTCTTGTTTTGTCACAAATCATAATTTTTAAGCCCTTTGATGTTCACTTAGCAGGATGCATTAGGAACCAACAGGGAAATGCTTGTGAAATGCCTCATATAAATTAAGGCATGTTCCTCTAAAAAGCTGACACAGTTGATAGTCCAGCTGAAGTACCTCTGTATCAGTGCCCACAGCATGGGTAGCAACCAGGAGGAGCTGGAACCCACTGTAAACCACTGTGAAGCTATAAAGTTATGATCTAATCACTATCACTGAAATTTGATTGGATGAATCACATGCTGGAGCATTGCAGTTGTTGTCTTCAAATTCTCCAGAAGGAACAAGGCATTCTTGTCACTAAATTGGAGAGGTATGGTTTTTGATGGAGGGACTGTTAGATGGACAAGGAATTGGCTGGATGGACACATCTGAAGAATTACAGTCAACAGCTCAATGTCCAAGTGGGGACCAGTAACAAGTGATGTCCCTCAGAGGTCCATACTGGGACCTGCTCTAGTGGGAGGTGTCCCTGCCCATGACAGGAGGGTTGGAACTAGAAGATCTTTAAGGTCCCCTCCAACCTAAATCTTTCTGTGTTTCTATGATTCTATGGAAACAGTAACAGCTTTTGAAAACTGCAGCCTTGATCACCTTTCTGTCATACAGTGAGCTCTGAAGTACACCAGTGGCTAGACCTAGACACAGCTAACACCTGATTGTCTGCTGTTTCAGGGGCAAGATATATGATGTAAATATTTCTTCCCATTTCTGTGTTTCTTAAAGAGAACCCTTACCAAGATCCAGTTTCCTGTTGATGAACAGTAGCTTACACATGAAAAAATTTCCCAGGATTTAACTAGACCTGTTTTTTTGTGAATATATTTATTATAAAGGAGAGCCACACTTCCCTTTGATAGTTAGTAAAATGAGATAACTGGATAGCTGTTCTTGAAGCAGTCTTTGCATGCTTTGCATGTGCTCGGCAAGTCCTGGGAAGATTAGCATTCATAGGATTTCCAGAGGAGCTTTTCATTGATTCCCTGCGAATCCCGTAGAGATGGAAAATGTCACCTTCAGAAAACTGGAGGTGGTTTTGATCAGTTCCTCTCTTGTATTACTTTTGTTTTATGTTTTACATTATTTTATAGTTAATTTAAAAGGTTTCAATAATAAATTAGTTTGGTCTTAAAAACGGAAGTATGAAGAGACCTCAAAAATCAGCAGCTCTTAAATTTTTAGCTAGTTCCAATTGTTTCAAGCCCGTAACTAAACTTCCAATAACTTCTTACAATTTAAAATAATGTTATTTGAAAATAAGTGCTTAAATGTTCCAAACAAAATCAGTGTAAGGGACAGAATGGGAGAAAGAAAAGGCACAAGTGTGATAGCTTCATACAGGTAACCCAGTCACATACATATCTCACACTAAATATGAATTCAAAATTTTTTAATATAAACCTCAAAGCTTATCTGAGTGACAATAAGATAATTCAGAAATCTTTCTGTCTTTGATTTCTTTGAGGTTAATGAAAATCTGAAACTGAGAAGATACTATTAAACAGAGTATTCTGAAATTCGTATTTTTGACCTCTCCAGGATGTAGAAATATGTAATTCTTCAAAGCTTAATAGAACTTTTCCTAAATTACATGCCACAATTTTTTTAAACTATAAAAGTTTAGGGTTTAGGAGTTTTTTAGGTTTATTTCACATAAAGCTAGAAAGTATTTTAGGTCATCTAGTGTTTAGTGTCAGACCAGTTTATTTCATTGTTGATGACTATGTTACACAAAATATTTTAGAAAAAGTTATTTTATTGTTATATTTTGTATACAGTCACAGGGTTTATTTTCTTCACTGATGAGCTGTTGGATCTGCCTGAATTTTAGCTCTTATATCATGGGACAATTGATAGAGAACCTACATAGAAGATCTTTTACTAATTTTTCATTATTTAAGTTTAATATTCTGATATTTACTCGAGTATGGTAAACTTAGAAGGACAAGTCAAACACAATATAAAAGACTATGCTAACTATTCTGTTTGATTTGCATTAATGTGTTTGATTTTAATGTTTCTCCAATGCAATGTTTTCCTTGTTACAAAGAAAAACACATTTCCATTCTTTCATTAAATTTCTAAAGACCACTTCCGGACCGTAATCCTTTGTATTCTGTGCCATATAAATCTGTAAGGGATTGAAATATACTAATTTATCTGATGGATATGCCACATTTTTTCCCACTTGCTTTTGTTGTGATCAAACCAATCAAAGCCTGGTAACTGGAAACAAAGAGAAAAATCAAGAGCAGGATCAGAAGGCTCAGTTTGAATCAGGTCACTCTCCATCTCAGAAGAAATATTTTTCTCATGTTTAGAGTTTCATTTTTTTCCCACTTTTATGAATCCAGTTGACTCTTCCAATGTTAGCCACTCTTTCATCTTTAGCCAGCTTAATTTTTTTTACTCCAATTTGAACTCTCTGCCTCATGTTTTCAGAGTAAAGCCCGCTCTTGCAGTGATGGTTTCTGTAATTTGTAATTCCTTTATCTTTTTGCATCTTCAGTTCACCTTTCCTGTGAAGCTTCATTAGCCCTAACATTTTTTACAATTAATTATTAGACACTTGGAGACTCAATGAAATAGTTCAATTTCTGTACTCCCTGACCACTTCAAGGGCAAATATCAGCAATACTAAGAAATCTATTTGGGTAAAAGAAAAAAATTCTTTCTCAGAAGGAGACATTGCCTTTGGAGAAGGAAAATGAACTATTGAGGAGGAATGTGCTGAAATGAAAGGATTTAGAAATACTGTCACAGGATTTCTCAGCGACTATGCTAAAAGAGTAGTGTTGAGGCTGCAAAAGAAACACTGGAGCACAGTAGCAATGAAACTGAAGTTACTGTTTAAAATCTTTGTCGGTCATGTCCTATCCTAATGTATTCAGAGAAGCTGATAATAAGCTTGATGGCGTATGGTTTGAAGTTATACATAAAATAGTTAAATAAATAGTTATACATAAAATGTTAAAATGGCCGTTTTAGACTTCTCTGTGTGTGCATGTGTATACCATACATACACACATGTGCACACACACACATGCACAGACACACACACACATATATATTTTACTTATGTGAGTCTTTTTCAGTTCTCAGTGAAGTTTAACCTAAATTTTGGGTGCAGAGGATGATTGACAGTTGGGGAAAAAGTGACATACAGCTTTAATGGACAGCTTTATAAAAATAAGCAATTTACAATATTTCTGAAAACTACTGCTCTTTACATATCCTCATTTTAGACATATTCACACCCACTTGCTCATTTGCTCTGTTATTTATTGCAAGGATGTCTCAAGGTAACAGTTAAAGTAATGTTTATTAGTCTCTTTTCTTACTAAAATGTTTCTTAGACTATGACTAGACCAAGCTGATAATTGACATTTAATTGTGGGCACTAGGAGTATACTAAAGCTATAGTAAACATGATGATACCATCCAATGTGCCTGCTAACTGCAAATCCTCGAGAGTTCCTGCTAGTAAACAAAAGACTTGACTTGCAAAAAGGGTGAAATTTACACTAATAATAGCTTAGTAAATGTTCAGTGTATGCTACTACATTTTGAAATGTATTACCTGTTAAAATGACAATAATATAGTTTAACTTTCATTTAATACGTTAGTCTTCATTTTAGTGGGCTTTTCAGTTATATTAAGCTGATGCATTTCTATTAATATGATCCAGTAGTAATCAAAATGGAACTCCTGCAGCGTAGCACCTTTGGATATTGAAAAATCAGGTTACATATGCCTCCGTAATTGGCATTTACCTGTCCATTTGGACAATAGGCTGTAAATGCACCTGTGACCTGTAAGAGTTTTGCTGTAATTACTACTGTTTTTTAAAAGTTATCACAGCGCCTATGAATTTGAAAGAAACCACAAATAAGGGATTCTGCATTCACTTTTTTATTTTCAAACTTTTAAAAACTGAACACAAAGTTATATTTGTTGATCAATGAGGAAAGAAGCGAGACTTCTTACGAATACAATCTCAAACTGAAATGTGAAGTTGTCCTGACTTCTGTAAACTGGAAATGCCATTATTTTGATTAAATCTCCCAAAGTTACTTTCTCAGCTTTCAAATACCGTTCCTCAAACATGTCTCTTAATATACATGTTTAATTCTGAAAGTAGTTTGAAGGCATGAATTATCAGGTGGTTCTTATGAAGCACTGAATACACAAGTGTTACCTTTACTGGACTTTGGTTTTTTAGAACCCCCCAAAAAAACCCAAGACACCTTCATATTTGGGGAGTGAAGCACTTCCTAGGTCCAAAAAATTCCATCCTGTTTGGGTTAGGAGAGATAAACAGATTTGTAAATAGCTTTCCATAGTCTGTATGAAATGTATTCTAGGTAACAGACAGATACTAATTTAGTATAGCAGAAGCAGTTGGTAGTGAATGAGAAATTAACTGAAACTACTTTTTAGGTACAATTTCAATATTTCTGCAAATGAACTACACCTTAAAAGAAACAAGGAACATGTGAGTGAAGCTTATCCTCATGTTGTGGAAAATAAAAGAACTTAAACTGAGTGTCTCACAGTGTGCGATGTTTCCTGAGCAGTAAATTAATATTTGGCAGTGGAAGAAAAAGACTGGTACTTGTCACTCACTCTACACCACTTAGACTTACTCTGAGTAGATAATGCATTTGATTTTCAGTATTGCTTATAGCTCCTTTTCTATTGCACGGACAAACAAACAAAAACACTGATCTATATGCTTAAAAAAGAATGTGGAATTGCTATTACATAGAAAGATGATGTACATGGCATTCCTTAATTCTTATTTCTTGGCCTTTTATATGTTGTTTTTGCAGGAGGTGGAAAGCTGAGAGGGAGAAGATTGTAGTATAAAGCAGTGAATAAATTATTTTAGGAAGTGGGCTTCACTGGATGGTGCCATTTTGGGACAGCTGCAACAACATCACTGATATTTTATTAAGCAGTGTTCTGATTTAATCCCATCTGTGACAATATTCGTTCTTTTTCAGGACATATACTGAAAACTCTTTTATTTTTCTGGGTACATCTGCTTTCCATGAAACATCTATTTAAATTTGGTCAAATTTTTAACTAAAAATAGAAACTAAATTTTACATTCAGTCATTAGTGCAATTACACATTGTCCAGTAGGAATGGCATTTTGCACTTGGAAGAAATATATATAATATCCTCGAGTAAAAATTGAAAGAAAACAGCTTTAAAGACAGCCACTCAACTTTATGCTTTAAGTTAAAAAAACCCAAACCATACAAATATTATCTATTTTGTAAGAATTTAAACACGAAAGAATTAAAGAAAAAAAACCTGAAGAAATAATTACAGTTGTATTAAAGTTGCTGCAGAGTATTCAACATTTTATATAAAGCTTAACAACTTTATATTCATACAAAATCTGATTTGTGACCTAGTCTTCATTTAATCCACCTGTTTACAATGAAAATCTGTAATGAACACTGCTAATGATAGGACTAGTTACAAAGCAATATTGAAATAAAAGCAGTAGGAACCCTGTGGCATCAAGTATCTAACACTTTATGCAATTTCAGGTTAATTCCAACTGAATTATGAGCTATAAACCATTCAGTGAAACTGTCTGTGATATTTCTTTGATTGAATTACTGTATTCATGGCTGTGCATACTAATTTATGGATATTCCCAGACAAATATTTTAATACGATAACACAATATAGGCTACCAAGATCAAGAATAAATAATAGATAATCCAAAAAGAAAAAATGAAATTAGTTCCATTATACTTCTCTTTTGGTTGGATTTTTTAGAGTTGTTGCCTACCAAAACAGTATTGTCTTAATGGAGCAAACACATATCTATTGGGTTCACTTCATGAACATAAAACTTCTTAATTAAAAATAATCACTCTGTAGTTTACATATAAATGATACTGTATTTGTTTACTGTCTTTTTAACATATGCAAATTCTCATGCAAGGCAACCAAAATATGTCTGCTTAAAGTTTTGACAAATAGCATATATTTTGTGCACACTTATTTGTTGGTATTAGGATTGGAAGGGGGAAAATGTCTATAGAATAACTTTGTAGCTTAATCGCTCATACTCGTAGACAGTGCTGCCCATGGACATAAGTGCTTGAATACATAAATTGTGAGTCCTGTCTCATAATAGAATTGTGAATAGAAATTCATTAGACATAATGCTGTAAACACTGGCAGTAATAATGCTGCTTAAAAATATAAATACAAGGTTATGTTAATATTTTATCAACATTTATATTGTTTGGTCAAAAATACTTCCTCACTATTTTATATCCATAGCATACTTCATATTATAAAGAAGTGTTAAATATCCTAAGCCAAACTTAGAAAGTTAGCTTGCTGAAATGTTTTTGGAATGGTGTTTTTTAACAGACCTTCCAAATTAAAGAGATTTGTGATTACTGATATAAGGGACACACTGAAACAAGGAGTTATCTATGTCAGAATAAAATAGACTCATAAGTGTAATTCCCTCTTTCTTCATTCAAGGTGGGAATTAAGATAGCTATTTGTTGCTGAACAGTTACTTTTTTTTTTTTCCCTCTCTGAGTGTTCAGCTAAGGATAAATTATCTTGTCATGCGTTTTGATAATTTCTTCCCTTTAAGTCATGATGCATGTCTACATTATATAATCCAGCATGCTAAATGAGCATTCTTTGGTGTCACGTACAGTACCATTAGTGATATACGCGTTAGTTGACTTACACTGAGGAAGGCAGAGCTAGCCTGGATGTGTGAATGTATGTGCACTGCTGGACAATGAGGGAATGAGCAATTCATCTTTCATTATTCAATAAATAAATAAATAAAGCTAAAAATCCTGAAAATACAGAATTTCCACCAAGGGTCTGGGGATCTGAAAAGATCTGAGATACACGAAGATTGAATTTAATTTGGAACACCCACTGGGATGGATGTTAATATAGAAAACTGATAACAGAGGTTATGAGTTACCATCAGCTTGAACTGAGTATCCTACATACATAACGTCAATGTTTTGCCTTTTATTTCTTACACGGGAAAAAAAAGAGAAGGAAAAAACAAGGCTGAAAATCTTCTGGTGTACATTCCAGATCCTTTATTTCTTCAGCCAAAATAAATCTGATAGATCATGTGTCCCAATATAATGTCAATGGCTTCAGAATTGCAGCTCGGGTGGTATTGACCTCCACTGTGGCAGAGCTATTGCATGCGAAACTCCATCAGAGAACAGGAAGCAAAAGATGAGATGTTCTGTATCTGTTGATTGTCTTTGTTATTTTAGCACCCCTATTTTTCTTGCAAGTGCTCTTTGTAACAGGAGACAACATAGAGTCGGGAGATTTTGTCACTACCGAAGTCTGCAAAAAACAATTATGCAGATGGTGAGTTAGAAGCAAAACTGAATTAGAGTATTACACACTGTTTTGTCAAGTAGTTTTGACTTAAAAAAAAAAAAAAAGTTAACTCTGCTCTGCTTAACCCACGACATTCTCCACCCCTTATTCCATACCATTCACGTCATGCTCAGATCCCACTATTTTCCCTTAATCTATGGACCACCCCTCCATAATTTTATTGAGTTCATTTAATCTGTGACTTGGGCTTCATCTGTCGTGGTAGTCTTTCAAGGCAGGATAAAAATGATGCAAAGTCCACTCAGTCAGTAGAGCATGTCGTTGGACGCGGAAGATGGATGCTGTATAGTCTCTGCTACATACTGCATCTGGAACTCACACTTCTGGTATACCCGGCACAGTCCATATCTATGGTCTGCAAGCTGAGGATGTCAATCTCAGGGAAGTTGCTGGAAATCAATTCTGATTCTGTTGAACCTGAAAGATTCTTAATAGGATATCATTAG
>WKFP01000105.1:0-32698 GCA_011057875.1 Pterocles orientalis
AAGAACAACACCAGGTTCCAGTATAAGTTGGGTACTGACCTGTTGGAGAGTAGTGTAGGGGAGAGGGACCTGGGGGTCCTGGTGGACAGCAGGATGACCATGAGCCAGCACTGTGCCCTCGTGGCCAAGAAGGCCAATGGCATCCTGGGGTGTATCAGAAGGGGGGTGGTCAGTAGGTCAAGAGAGGTTCTCCTCCCCCTCTACTCTGCCCTGAACCAAGAGTAACCTGATACATTAACAAGGGTAAACAATCGAAAAAGAGCTTAAGGCCCAAATTCACTGTTTACCAGGAAATACCACACTTAGTCTCATAACATGGAATTCAAGGTATCTTAATATGAGGCAAATTCTGGCCTCACACTGCTTTCTACCTGGTTTTCGGAATAATTGCTTTGATTTCCTAGGACTTGAGTGAGCTTGGAAATATACAGCAAATAGAGAAATATGTACCTATTATCTTAAGGATTAATAAAAATATCCAATAAATACATTAAATTTAATAAATATGTTATCTTCTGACAGATATATTTACTACCACAAGTATGATAAATCTTACCTCTGGTTTTTTCTTCCCCTCCTTTTTTTAGCAATGTATTCGATCAAATGCTTGATGTTAATATAGCACACTGAATAAATAACTGAATACTTTTCCATTAAAATACTTCTAAATCACTTCTTTGTAGGCAACCTTTGAACACAGCAAATACATAGCAGATTTGCTTTTGTATCATACTACATTTGCTTTTGTGTCACTGAAAGCAAACAGTTAGCTTTATTGTGTAAAGTTAATGAGTTCAATTTAATGAATCTCCAATTCATGGGAGGGGATATAGGGGAAAATAACGTTGAATTCAGCTGTGTTACCTCAGGGAAGAATTTGTCTTATTGTGCCTCTGAACTGCATTCTCTCTGATAGCAACATTAACCAATATTTTAGTTTAGTTCTAATATTCCAAACAGATGTTTGAAAACTTTAATAAGTGCAGTGTCCTTTCAAGACTGAGTCTTCTCATGCTTCAAGCACCAGGAAAGTCTTCTAAAATCACTGCGTCTACTGGTTAGCATTCATTAGAGTGACATTTACAATTTCACATGCCCAGGGCTGAGTCTTATCATTTCCCATGAGGTACAAGTACCTTGAAATCTTATTGATTACAGGCCATTCAGCATTTTTCAAGAATCAGACAGAAAGAGACATGAACATCCAACCACATGAACCATTTATCTAGCCAACGAAATTAAAACGGTACAAGCTGTGAATTTAAAACACTGTAGTAATATCTGCAGAACTCTAGCATGTATAACTCTTTTTATGAATAAAGTGTATAAATATATATGTACATATGAATACACACATACACACATGCACACACATATATGCACACACACACATATACAAAAATTGGCATATAGTTGGGAAGTGGCTTAGCCAAACTCAAAGAAGTATTCGTACTCTGGAATAGGAGAATCTTTCTGTCTATTTCAGCTGTCTATTTCAGCTTACTCTGCTACTACAATTATACCACTATAATCTAAAAAATCTTCAATGGAAACAGATTCTTGTGATGCAGCTTTAACTGGAATATTTCTAAATATTGGAGACATCACTTGCATGAAAAAAAAAAAAAAAAGAAAAGTACTAATCCTTCAATGTGTTCCCTGCTGAAAAATGTAGCCTCTGGAATAAAGCTTTTAGATTTTGATTTGCAGATACAACATATTTACTAGATAACCAAATTCAAATGTGTCTGTTATTCACAGTATAGTGTGTCGTATCCTTTGACTTTTATGGCCTGAGTCATTTCATCTGTTTACTAATAAAAAGCTGAACTGAATGCATCCTTTCATTTTTACATAAATACATACCATCTATAACCCCAGACACAGACTTGTCCCCTAGAAAAGATTTTATCAAAAGTGTTTTTGTTTGTAGTCTTTGCATTAAGCATAAAAGCAAAAGTATTTGACATGCCCATTTTTTGTTTTCCTTCATTATTGTTTCACAAACTGCTAATTAGAAAAGATATTTCATTCAAATGATTAGCTCTTATGTCTGCTTTAACACTTGAAAGGTTACAGCAATAGGAAAAGGAAGAGCTTTAATTAAAGAATGAATTATTGACTACTCCATTTTAATTGATATATCCCTCTGCTCTTATTTTGTGTGTTTACAGACATTTTATGTGATTTTGTAATCAAGATGACACACGCACATACAAAAAACAAGACTTTAACTACTGAGTCTAAAGAGAAAAGGGCTGCTGTATGATCACTTTCAGCCATTTAAGTTCAAAAATCATGTGAAGTGTGGTTTCCATGACAACAAGCCACTAATTGCTAACATAAAATAAAGTAAAAATCAACCTTGACAGAAACTGGCAGCAACATGGAAGCTGAAAAACCTTCAAAATAATTATATGACAATTTTCCTGTATGATGAAGAAATACAAGCAACCCCACCTTCTGAGACAGGATGAAAGCACTTAGAGTTCCCGGGTTATTTCAGATTTGGCAAAGCTGGTTGTGTACAGTAGTCATCGTGTATTACACTTGATAGTCAACACCTACCTTCAGCAACAGAAAAGGAGAGATGTTTGTGATGAGGTGATGAAGGTTTTTTGCATCCTTGGGCCACAGATCAGCAAAGGAAAATGGAACTTTACTTCATGGAATGCATGAAGTAAATAAAAGACATAAATAGTAGGATTTTAGCATAAATTCACAGCATAAGAAGAAAAACAAATTTAAGGGGAACAGAGGGGAAGAAAGGAGCTAAACTCATACATGCATCTCATGTTAACTTATTAGTAAAGGTTTCTGACACCTCCAGCTTGCAGACAAAAAGAGTCTTTTGAGACTAGAGGAAACTATTCAGGAAGCACAATGCTACCATTCAAAATTTACCGATTTATGAACTGCTGCTTATCATTTGTAAAAATTGCTTCAGCCTGAGTTACCTTTCACCAGCTCTGTAAGTCGACTCTCTGGGTCACTAGGAGTGAACAAGAACATTTTGATAAATTCAGTTTCCATGACAATGAATTAGCCATGGAAAAGGGGGAGGTGTTGAAAGATCTGTGTTCTGTAGAATACTCTTCAAATGTTTGCCTGTTTTCATTTTTAGCCATTTAGTTCTCATGGCTCTGTTCCAGGACTCTTTAATTCGCCAGTAGCTGTTTTTCCTCCACAGATTAGAGTAGTAATTCATCAGTGAATGTTTCACTCAGTGGTCCCATCTAATGTAAAAGAACATAAAAATGATTTTTTCCAATTATGCTTTTTTGTTTGTTTAGAAAGAATGCAGCAGGTTCTTTTTGTTCAACTACAACCTGGCTACAGAATGTTTAATCTTTCTTATTTATTGCCCACTACTGTACTTGTGAGTACAATTGTAACTTGCAAGACATTGGGAGTTCATTCCAAACACCCATGAGCCCCCCTCAAAAAAAAACAAAACAAAACAATGATTTGGAGTTCGCTTTAAAAGGAATAAGCCAATAAAAGAATGTCATATTCCAAAGCCTGCTAAAGCCTGCATCAATGGGAACTGCTGAGAAAAGACCTCAGAAAACAACTGGTATTTATTTTTGATAGAAGTGCTTTACATTATTTTTAATTTGTCTGACTTATGAAAGGCTGGGACACTTGTCAGTGTCAGAAATAAAATCTGCTCAGATTCCTGAATGTCTTTCTGCCTTTTTCAGTGGGTCCTGGGTGAGAGTCTTGTATTAATGAGTTGAACAGAAAAGGTATTTAACCATTCACAAAAATATATTTAAAATTCAAAATAAATGTAGAGGGAGATCAGGAGAGCTGTTTCTACTAACTGTTGGGACAGAGAGTTTTCCATCCAGAGACAATTGAGACAAATTTGGCTCCTTCAGAAAGTAAACCTCCTGAATGTCACCATTTCATGTGCTGTAGAAGAAATTGAAGGGTCCTTCCTGAAGTTGTTAGTGGCTGTGCCAGCCCAGCATGGGCTGAAGTGTCTGAGTTATTTCCAAAAGAAATAAAAAGTTACTGGTGGAAAAAAGAAAGAAAGAAGGACACTACAGAGAAAAAAAAAAAAGGGAAAGAAGGAGGAAGCAAAGGACAGAGAAAGGGAGGAAAGAGAAACGGGAAGAGGGAAGGGAGAGTTGAGGGAGATGGAAGGGAGGAGGGGGAAGAGAAAGGAAGGGGAAGTGAGAGGGGAAAAGAAGGGAGGAGGCAGAGGAGAAGAAGAAGAAGGGGATTATGAAGGGGAAGAGGAGAAGAGAGGGGAAGGGGAAGAGGAAAGGGGAGAGATACAGAGATACAGAAAGGGAAAGGAGATATCACTTTTGTATGTACCCTTGTAAAACTGTTTTATGCGTATTTCAATAAGAGACAAATTTCTGTTCACTAATATATACATACAGGCATACGTAACATAATATTTGCATATGTATTTGGGTTTCTATCTGTCTGCATAGGTAATTCACACAAAAATGAATATTCACACATAAATGCATATTTTCAATCACAGCCATTCACTCATAGACACAAAGAGGGAGAGGAAAACTTGTTTGCATGTGAGGTATCTATCCCATGCTAAAAAACTTCTAATTGGAAAATGTATGCTACTTTTCCAAAATGCAAATGCCATTAATACTAGCCTAATTGTGAAAATACTGCAGGGTTGGAAACCAAAGTAACTGTTTTAGTCAATGAGATCTAGTCATTCATAAGCAGCCTCTCACAAAAGAAAAATAAGAGAGGATGAATCCAGGTTGATTGAAATTCAGTAAATCAGTAGCCTTGAGCCTCTCAGTCTTGATTTAAAATAGCAGGGGCAGTTGCTGTCAGACACTTGAGTGCGTGTGGACAAGAATAAGCCTAATGGCTTCTTTTGTTCATCTGCCATGTGGAACTATTTCAACATTCTTATCTAGGATGTGAACGAGGTGTGCTAATAGCTCCATGCTTCTACTCCTGGAACCACGGAACAAATGCAGGTAGCATGCACTTGAGCCCCACTGATATTAATGGCATGAGATCGCTCAGCCTGCTGCTCTCAGTGAAACACGGTGCAATGCCCACTACGAGAGACAGATGTCGGACACTTCTTCACTTTATCCATGACCTTCAGCTGGCACCAAGCCCTGCTGCACGTCTCGTCTTGTTAAGATTTTCACAGGTGAGAAATGGATAAATAATGGTTTTCTCCGAGCTGTAGATTGCTAATAGGTGTCACAAAATACACATTGGAGCTCAGGTGCAGATCATTAAAAAAGAAGCAAGAATGGGAGGAATGATGACACCTCAATCCATCTCAAGTCGAGTTTGACACCCTTGTGATACTAGTTAGCATTATGCAGAGGGAGTTTTGCCTTCTGCTCTTTGGACCTTGAACCAGGAGGATGGCACTGGAACTCATTTCCAGATGCTTTTTGGTTAAACTTTGAGACCCTGCTCAAATTAAGGAAGAAAAGAACAGTCAGAATTTCAGGTTTTTTAAATAAGGCTTAAATGATCTAGTCAAGCACTGTGAACTTTAACTAATATTTCCATGCTACAGTGACGGCACCTATTATTTGCGTTCATTTCCCATACTGGCAGCACAACTCAGGCATACTCCAGACTATGACATTTTAAGTCACTGGTGATTTTCAGTTGTGCTTTCTACTGTACACGTGTATGAACTACAGAGTGGAACATATATGCACCTCTGTTTGCGTTTGTCTGTGTAGACTAGAGCTTATGCTACTTTTGTTGTTACATGGAGACGTATTTTAAAAATTGCACTATTCTAAGAATGTGTTTTCCCACACTAAATTTTATCAAAATAAGAAATACTTGACATATGTGACAAAATTTCCAAAGCTTTCATTGTCTCAGTCAAACACATGCTATTCCAGCCTTTTTGCTTATTAACACATTTAATAATCTAATGATATGAAGAATAGAAAATAAATTAAAATGGTAACTCCAGTACTGAGCAGAAAATTACTCAAACATTTTTTTTTAAATATCAGTCATCTCTTACAGGACCTCTCATAGCTACCACACATTGATTCATTCAATTTGTATCTGCCATTTTTTACACATAAAAAAACAAGTAACTGACTTCCCCCTCCGATGCACTACAAGCAGACATATAATCACAATTTGGAAAGCTGTACCTCTGAATGGGGATACTTCTGCTTTGCCGCTTCTTAAGCTAGGATACTCAAGGTGCATAAAATTGGAAGCTGATTGCAGACAATTCACAGAAAAATGAGACAGGAAAGTATCTCATGCTTTTTTCCTCCTTTCAGCTCACAAATATACAGTTGAAAATTTTATTTCAAATGAGGGCAAGGTTATGTAAAGGTGCTTGAAATTTGCCTGGGTTTCCCTACACAGCTTGGAAATTCAACACCGTACGAGGCAAAACTTGGCTCCAGCATGTGTTATTCTGATCCTTCATCTTGCCTTGGCAAGACCACTTCACCATGATGGATGTTAATGTTGGGTTAATCTTAGTTAAGGGATAAATCCTGGAACTCAGAAGTTGGCAACTTGTTTCTCCTGAACTTAATGCATGGATTTATTTGAACATGTATTACCACTGACTTGAAGCCAAGTCATAGACGTAAGTTTGTAACAACAGAACAGACATCAAAGTAGATCTTTGAAATGACCAATCTATATATTTAGTAATCAATCCCTTTTCCTTTTAATGAGTTTTGCAAAAAATAATACCCAAGATTTTTTAAAAATAATATTTTTTTAAAGTACACATTTGCAGGCAGTGTGATAATAATAATATCTCTGTGCATCAGAAGGAGAATTATAAGTATTCATCTGTGTTTTTTACAGTCATGTTATGGAAATAAATTAAAAGATGTGAACATGTTTTCACTTCTCTGTCGTATAGATATATACTTTCCGCACAGATGTGGGGCAAAATTTTTGCTTCCATTTTCGCTGAGGTTTTATTTGGGGGGGTAGTTTAGTAGGATTAAGGGAAGTTCCCGAGAAATACTGTAACAGACTATTCATTCAGTTTTACAAGAAAACTGCAGCTGCCTGTCGAGGTTCTGATGAGGCAAGGCCTTGTGATGTCTCAAAGCATTTCGGTTGTAGACTCCTTGCTGACAAGAAGAAGCAAAGAATGCACTAAAGGCTTTACTCCCTTCACTGACGAAGGACCTAGTCTTGCTCTTACAACAAAGTAGCAAACCCTTGCTGAGTAAGGCTGCTGCCTCCAGCTTGAAGGTGCCAAGAAGGTCAAAGTTAATCTAATACAAGGTCCACACGACCTCCAACTCAATTGGTTGAAAGGGTTAATGCTACCCTTCCCCCTCTTGATGGTTCTCCCCATGGTAATTAAGGAGACACCTCCTCCACTTCCTATACTAATTTGGGAGAGACCTCCACCACTTCTTATGCTAATTGAAGAAAGTTAGGTGGAGACCTGAGAACTTTTATCTATAAAAGGTGAATAAACAAAGAGAAGTGGCTTGCAGCCCACCATTTGAGGACTCCTGAGATGCTGACAGACTGATCGAGCAACGCCCCTCCTCAAGATGTCAGCGCTGATCTCCAAGGATCCAAAGAGTGATGAAAACTTTTCTCCCTCTTCTCTCCTTTTCCTTTCTTTTTCTCTTCAAGCATCTCTTGATCTCTCTCTCTCTGGCACATATGGCAACACCTTATAAGTTTTATGCCAGCTCCTTTTGGGGCTGTTTTAGCAGGTTTTCTGTAGGATGTTCATTTTAGTACTGAAAAGTGATTGCAAGTGTTGTGAACAGTTGCGGGTTAAGTGATTGCAAGTTTTATGAGTGGCTGTGGGTTTCTTAGTGTTGTTGGAAATTATGCTGTTGCTATCACATTGCTGTAAGATTTCGTGTTGTCGGCTGATGGTAGTGTTGTCACTAATTGTCTTTACCAAGTAATTTTTCTTTTATAATTCTGTTACATTCCACATTGTATACCTTATGTTTCCCTTTTCCCCCAAACAATTATATACGTTAAAGTTATAAGGCAGTTTTCAATTCTTTGGTATCGTCTCACCTTAATTTGCCCCAAGGGAATATAAAGAACCTCCACAAACCCCATTCATCCCACCCAGGGTGGTTTTATGAGCTGGGTCGTGACAAATACAAATGAAACTGTTACTACATCTGCCCTTGCAGAAATCTTGTCAGTATTAAAAATCCGTAAAAACCTGCCTTCAATAAACAGTATTAGGTTCTCAATAATGCCAAAGTCAATAGCTGCTCTTGTAAGAGTGTTATAGTTTAAGCACTGCTGCAGGCCTGTGCTAGTCTTGAACACAGAATCAAACAGATAAAAGTGGAGTGACAGCATCTCTTTCACTTTATATTCTGCCACTCTAAGGATCTTTACAAGAGTTCAATTCTCAGTGACATTTTGTCATTGATCTTTTTTAACATATCTTTTGCATCAATGTTTTTTTCAGGAACCTCCTCCAAGGAAGATGACGTCTGAAGGAGTTAAAAGCACTTGTGTCTACTGTATGAAAGATGGGAGGACATTTACCCACCACCTCTACGAAAGATCTGTAAATGGTGTTCTGGAAGAAAGATCTCCATATCACATTGTCTGAATATTTCTGTGCCATCATGAATTAATGATTAATTATTTTTATTCAAATATTAAAAAAGATGATAGGTACAATTCTCATCATAGTGAATTCAGAGGCAAAATGGACAGATCAAAACAAGCATCGATCTAACCAGTGTAGGTTTCATTCAGGCTTATTAACTCTCTACTGTAATATATTATGAGTTATATTTTGAAGTGAGTGGATGACTCTCAATGTAACTTTTTGTCCAGAGCTGCATTATGTACAGCTTTTTTTTTCCAAAATCTCAACATATTCACTGCTGAACTATTCTGAAATTTGGCTAATTTTCTTTTTGTGTGAGATAAATAACAGATGAGTTCTCTTTAAAAAGCTCTTCTTGCATATCATAATAAAAAATATCAGGAATTGCGCTTTTCATTGCTTCCATTCTGGAGTAGATGGCTAGGAAACTAAATAACAGTGTACAACTCAACATAAACAGTGGAGAAATCTAAAAAAAGTTTTTATGAAGAATGCTGATGTTTAACTAATTATTTTTTGCTGTGTTCCAGAAAGGAACTAGGACTTTAAAAAAACAAATCACAGAATAGGCAATCTTCTGATGACAGGTTGTACACTTAGCAGACACGTTCAACTTTTATATATGTAAACACAGATCCGTCCTACCCATCTACTCAATAATGAGCAGATGATCTCCAGAAATGAATTTGGACTTTAAAAGAACTGAATATCTTGTTGGAGGTCTTTACATCACAATGAAAACATTAAAAAGGGAACATTAAATAAAAAATTGGTAGCGTAGACATGTTGGTTTAAGTGCCTAAAATCAAAAAGAATGAAATATGGACAAGTCCCTGAATATTTAGTTATTCACTCAAAGAATCTTTACAGGAGAAACTGAGAAACTAAGTCTGGCAACAGAGCTAGATCAGAGGTCTGCAGCTGACTCTTCCACAGTTCAAGCGAAATCTGCAGGCACTGAATATATACCATTTTTGACATTCTCTGTCTTCCAGGGCATAAGTTCTGTTCATCCACAATATCTATATTAAAAAAGTAGAACAAGTAGTGTAAAATGACATACCTCTACACAAGCTTTTATTTACAATTAATCAAGAAATTTTGACACACTGAAGTCACTTTTGAAATGAATGAATGAAAAATTTGAGACTTCCTTTACTGATTAGGTATGCAGTTACTCTAGATAGTTGGACCTTACTTTACAAGCTGTAGCCAGCAGCTCTGTGATTAGAAAAAGGGGATAAAGTTGGCAGTCTCTAGGAGGATAAAAGTCAGTTAAGTATCAGAACTGAGTCCTTTAGATTTTCAAAGACAACCATGTAGCACCTGCAGAACTCATTCAGTCTGAAATGTAAAAATACCTTTTAAGCTATAATTAAAGAAAGAACCTCTATTTATTTCAGTAAAATCATGATTCATCAAAAAATAACAGGTGAGAACCACATAAGATATATAGTTGGGAAATATCAATAGTAGTATGAAAACTCTATTCGGTGCAGCTTAAAGTGGAAAATATATATTACATTCATTAGACGTGTCTTACAATATTTTCTTTTCAAGTTGGTGAAAGAATTAAAGTTAGTGAAATTAGTTGACAGATGAGTCTACATGTCCTAAACCTAAGCAATACTGCACAGGGAATTAGTAATGTAAAAACAAACACAACATTTTCTTCCATTTACTTTCCTGTATTTATCATTATATCTAAGCTTTGTGCTTCAATTGCTGTGTATACCATATGGGTTTCTATTACAAGCTGGTCTGCACGGAGTTCTCATTCGGCTCTGAAAACAAAGTTTTATTGACCTTTTTTTTTTTTTAATTCAAGGATAAATGCATTTGTTATGGGCAATTCAAAGAAAGTCCTGCTTCTTACAGAGAGCTAGTACAGTATCGTGTCTCAACAGAGAAATACAAGCTGTCTTTACCTCACAAGCTATTTTTTTATTTATTAATTTGAGTTTGTGCTTGTACTGCCATTTGTATGATTGTGATATCTCACAATTTTCTATCTCAGTAGGTAGGTTCCTTTGGCACCACAATCCATTTTTTTTCTTTCAGAAGACAAGTAGCAATATGGAGCAATATAATAATATATTTTTTTTCAATAAGTGAAACATTGGCAATGTAACTAAAGTGCTATACCTGAAACCTGCAGTATAAGCCGACAGCAGAAACAGCTTCTTGAGATCACAGAAAATCCTTTAAGACGTGTTATTTATAACAAAATACTAGGCATCAGTGTTGCAGCTGTGGTGGTTTAAGCATGTAAGACATGCAAGGATTTGGATTCATATTATCATAACATACGGAATGTAAACATATAAGTCTAGCCAGGTTTCTTTAGAGTTAAAGGTGAGAAGTGGCCTCCAGAGGTAATTCACCTGACATACCCTAAATGTCTCCTTTAGGATGAGGTGAATTTTTCTCTGGAGATGTTTATTTTTATGAAGGTAATTTAGATAGGCTAACTCAGATATCATAATCTAACCATAAAATACTTTTCTGAGAAGAGAGAAATCTTAATCAACGCTAATAATATATATCTTGTATCTTCCAATAAAGTTGGAAAAAGCGTATGTCTAACCTGTTAAGTGGACATTGTGTCTGGAAGTGTACTTACACTTTTCTGACTCTATAATGTAGTCTGAAAAGAGGTCTCTCCTTATAAACTTTGTGCCTGTACAGAATCTTACAGTACCTGGCATTATCTTTCAGCTTCACAATACTTCTGGTTTCCACTGGGTCCCTCGGTTCCTCACTGTGTTGGCCAGGTGATATGGTTAGGGCTTTGAACCCTACCCTCTACGCAGGTTACGGCTACTGTGGAAGTTTTCATACTGAGCTTACAGCTCGCTTTCTTTGCAGCACTTTTTGCTTTCTTTCAGATACACTGTTTTGCAATGAATAAGATTTCATGTTATTACGTCTTATATTTGCATGTCTTTCCTATCCAAGGAGATAATTCCAGTACAGCTCAGGGATATTTTACTGAAGGATCCAAGAGCATTTATACAGTCTCAGTCCAGATTTAATATTCTTCAGTGACTTTCTCCTTTTTCTGACTCAAAAGAACCAACAGCTTCATGATATGTTTACATTAAATGCAACTAGGCGGGAGGGGAGGAGGAAATCGAAAATAATTTTCAGGTCCCTTGGGGATGAGTGGTTACAATTGCTCTGCAGCAGCCCCTGCTGGAAAAGGACACGTGTCAAACCCACAGGTCTCACCACAGCTATGCCTGTCAAACCTGCTGCTTAATCACTGGCTAGTTGTGTTCCAGCACAGTCATCAATGACCTCTGGGTTCACCGAAACCTGGAACTGGTACTCCTGCCATCTGCAGAGTGGCAACTGCTCATTCTTATCACAATGAGCACTGAATGCCAAAAGAATGAGTATGAGTCTTTTCTGGCATATTTGTAGCCTCAAACAACAAGGAAACCGAAAAATATTAGTGTAAGAGAAGCAAAGCCATACAGTGTAAGATAAAGTACCTGAGAAAAGCTTTACTTAAAGTACATGTCATGACATAGTGTCCAAAGAACATTTTTCACTGAGTGAGAGCACATTAAATTATGCTAGTACTGTCTTCTCTTCCACATGGTTGTTGACAGATGTTTGGAAAATAAAATCTTCCTTTCTGCTTGACCTTAAAATCTATCCCACACAGATCTTGTATATTTATAATGCTAAACAGTAAACCAGTAAAATAAAAAAAGGGGAGTTCTTCCACAAGAGAAATAAAATACTTCTGCTTTATTACTGAAATTGCATAGAAAAATATTGAAAGCTGTTTCTCCTAATAATATTAATAACAATAACAACAACAACAACAACAATAAGAACACCACTTACCACTTTAAATACATAACTAGAGTGGAAAAAACTCCAGTTATTGCAATTTGTTTTGCCATACATCCATGAAATTCCCTACAATTGAAAGAAAATACTGCAGGCAGGTTGTGGTAAAAAAGTGTCTATTTTCTCATATTTATCACAACATTTAAGCTGTTCTTCCCAAACAGCTCTGTAAAATGTGTACATTTCTAATAGGGATAATTTTCCCTCAGGGCTAGGCTGAGTGAAAAACAGTAGGAATAATTTACATGAAAGTGATTCATGTAATGGGGAAAGCTGGAGGAGGTGGGTGTGGGGAAGAGAAGGGATGGAACAATGGAAGACAGGAAACAGGACACAGGAGACAAACTGATTTAAAGATTTGGAATGACTAGCTATTTTTGTACTAGGAAAACTGTCTTAGAAAAGGAAGAGCGATTAACTTTTAAACAATGACAGACACCAAAACACAAGTAGCCTCAACAGGAACAGTACCCTGCAGCGGAAGACAAGTTCCTCTGGGTTACCTCCATGAGATGTTTCATGTCTTGGAGTTGTTGTTGAAGTAAACGGTATTTTCCTATAGCTTCTCGAGTTCAAGCGGACAGTCAGACTTTTCTACGTTTTAAGAGAAAATCATGAACAAATTACTCTTTTTTCACATTTTTATGGAATGTGTTATATAGGCAACACAGTCCAGAGTAATAACTGTACTGAGCAACACAAACATAAAAAAAGGTAGCGAATTCAGAAAAAGTAGGACTATAGAGCATGTGGGTTTTGTCAAAATACAAATAGTTTCCCCTGCTAAAGGTTTTATTTTTCATTTTTCAAATTTAAATCTCAAAAGACTAAATAGCTTCATTATTTTGCCAATATTCACATCTTTGTTTGGAAGTAACTACTTTCCAGATTGTTTAAATCCAAGAAGGAGACTACTGCTTTATTAGACCGAAGTTTCCTTAAATAATCTAATTGCTTTAAAACTTAACAGGGTAGAAGAATTGCATCGAAGTATTTTTACTCCATTTGTCTTTTAGCAAATATTTGATCTGGAGTTTAGTAACACTGAGAAGTTATACTGCCAAGACAGTCAGTTCCAAGATGTAAGTATGGACTAGAAAATTTTGGGAAATCGTACCCTAAATGTTAGGCAAGAACTGAGAGGAAAAAACACAAATGGAGGTAGAATGAGAGGGCAAAGAGCTCTGAAGCAGGGCACTGAGTCTGTAAATATGACTGGTTCAATTTACATCTAATGAAATTTGATAGCACACTCAGGGAATAATCAATTTAAATGTTTTCACACCCACATAAAATACTGCAGTTCTTAAATAATTTTCTGTGATTATCTTCGCAAAGTCCAAATTTCAGTGAGAAATTAAAGTTTACTTTTTCTTCCTTCTTCGAAAGAGCAATATTCGATAGACAAGTATGGTTAACTAGCCTATATAAACAAAATCTGTCAACTTTAAAAGTAACTTTGGATGTTTCATATATATCAGTCTTTTTAATTAAAAGACATATAATTTGTTGTGATATTTTGAACAGAAATCAATATACTAGAAAAAGACTGCTTAAAGATATAGTGGGAGCTTAGCATTGAAAAGGCACGTCTGGGTGAAACAAGGAACTCTGGTTTTATGCAAAAAGAAGTAGGCTACAAATGAGATAGTGTAAGTTCTCCCTCCCTGTGCCTGCCCTCCAGCTGGCAGCAGCTCACCGCACTGCTACCCAAGAAATATCACTGCCATAGAGCTGTGCTGGGAAAGTTACTAATCTATTACCATGGCCAGCCAGAGGAGCTCTTTAGAATTTGTTCCTTGTTAATGAATTAGCAGTACTTGGAGACTCTTTATATGCTTTTTCACAAAAAAAATATTAAAAAGCTAAAGTTTCATTATACCAATGGGTATTTGTACCTTCAACAACCTTCTTGGCAACTATTATAAAAGCTATGTCTTTAAAAAAATGTTGTGAGGAGGCAGTTTATTAAATTTTGTAAATCATAAGGCCTGTCTGCAAATGCAGAACACCGTGGCTGATTTAGTTGTTGGCCTAGATACTCTGCTGTTAGGACCATTAAACAGGTCCAGAGTTTAAGTTGTGCAGTAAATTATAAACAGAAGAAACAGGCACAGCATCTTGCCTTGTGTTTCCTGCCTTTAAACCCCAAACTGGCTGCATTGCAGCATCCAGAGACTCTGACAGTATACGTCTGTTGTCAGTTTAAACAGTGATGCACTGCTCTCCGCAGCCTTGATCAGTCCATGCAACTGAAGTTTTCCGTACTGTCTACTGAAGCCAATGATAAGGATAGAAAGGAATAAACCAGACTGAAAGCAAAGCTGATGCAATGCCAGAGTGAGCCCCAAGCCAATGCCCTGTCATGGGCCTTCCTTTCTTACGTCATAGATTACTTAAAATGTTATCTAAATCAGCCTTGTGTGGTCCCCACCATCTCAATCTCTGCAGATGCCCTAGCTGCTCTTCCTTAACCATGGATCCAACTTTACAAATAAATCACACTGCCTGCACAGTTTGGGCACAAGGTAATTACTGGAGATGGTGTAAGATTACGACAATGCAAACTTTAACTAAAGGCAGAGGAAACACTACTTCTCTGTTTCCTCTCGGATGTTAAAGGTGAGTATGCAATTACCAGGAAATAAATAACAAAGTTACATACTGTGTTTTGATGAATCCCCAGCAAGATACATCAGGTAGGAGTCTTGAACAAAAGAATGATAATTCAACCGAAGTGCAATACCGTTTTGACTTATAGTTCTTAACAAACTGCTTTCTCCCTTTACTCTGATTTATGCTGCATCATGTTGAAGTGCAGGGTGATTAGAAACTGTCTGAGACTGTGGCCTTTCATGAACAATGGAAGCATATATGTCACTCAAACATGTTTGGTTTACATCTACTCAGCAGTTCTCTTGGAGCTTAGTTTTCTATTATCTAGCAAGGTGGGTTTTTTTATAATAGCTGAACACAGGATTCAAGATTTTTACATTTAGCATTGGGTAGGCTGTCCTTTCATATTTAGGCTAATAACTGAAGCATTATATGTTCCATATTTTGAGTAAATAAAATAGCATACCTAAATAATGAAAATCTGGCTAGATGCTGAAAAATGTAAATCACTGTATACCAGCTGTCACCAGGGGGTACTATTAATTCATGCAGCAACTTTCAAGGCTGGAGTAATATGGACTGGCACACAAATGCTTAGAAAACAGGACTGGCAGCTGTGTAATGACCAACCAAGAGTTCATAGCACAAAGACATATGACACAACTTGAACTAACATAGCAATTAAAAACAGGCAAAGGGTATGTCTGCCAGAATATTTTATGGATATTGAAGGACACATTAACAAGACAACATGACCTTGATGTACAAAAAAAATTATTTTTGCTGAAGTCAGTAAAATGTGATTCAATAAAGACAAGTCCACAGTGGCTACTGTAGGACAGCATAGTCAAATTTACCCATCAGTTACCCACGATAGTTTCACACCAAAAATCCCTCAGACTCAAACAACAGTATTTTGATGTTTCTTTGGCATTATTCATACCTCTCTTGGCAGAAGGGTTGTTCCTGGCCATGCAGAAAAGTGCCAGGGACATGCTTGCTAAAGCTTCTGAGAGCCATGGTTTTTGTTAAAAAAAAAAAAAAGTCAAGGAATTGCTATCTCTTTAGCAGGGGCATTTAAAAGGAGAACATGTCAGTGGGTTTGAAAGCAGAGATCACAGCTCACTAGTATGCTAGTGAACACTAATGGTTTGACAAATTCCACCAAATTTCTCCTCTCCATCCTCTCTCATACTCCCTTCAGTCCACCTGAATCTCAATGGACCCTACCCACCTGTAGGTGACAAGACTATTTAGATTAGTGAGAGAAAGCAAACAATAACAATAAAGAGAAGAATAAGGGAAGTATATTTACAGGCTCAGTGGGTACAGAAAATGATAGCATGTTATCAAGAACAATGCTACATGAAAAAAAATTGGCTTTGTTGTAAATGAAAAACTAAATACAATTTCACAAGAAGCACACTTCACAAAGACAAATACTGTGTTGGATAGCATTAATAGACATATCACATGTAAAACAGCCAAGGTAATTATTTTGTTTTCTTGACACTGATTAGGCGTCTGTTGGGTTACTGCGTTTAGTTTTGGGCACAACACTTTTTAACCGGCAGACAAATTGGAAAGAGTTCAGAGGAGAGCAACAAAAATGATAAAAGATTTGGAAAATAAGATCTATGGGAAAAGGTTAAGGGAACTGGGCATGTTCAGACTAAAGAAAAGAAGACTGAAGGGAGGCATGATCTGTCTACAAATACATAGACTTGCTACAAAAAGGATAGGGACAAATTATTCTCATTAGTCAATGAGGACAGAACAAGAACTAATAGGCTTATGCTGCAGCAGAGAACATCTAGGTTAAGTGTAAAGGAAAAACTTTAAGTAATAGAACAGTTAGAGATACAACATGCTGCCAAAAAGAGCCTGAAAAAAATCCCTCTGAGATTCAGGTTTTTCAGCTTATTCTTGTTTTATATCTGGTAGAGGGAGGATTGCACAGCAGTTGCACAGCGGTTAAGGCTCTAGCCAGTCTCTTTCTGCACTGCAGATTTCTTACGTGACCTTGAGCAAGCTGGTTGACACTGAATTTCAGCTCCCTAGCTGTAAAACAGTGACAAAAGCAACTCCCTACTTCTCAGAGATGCTCTAAGGATGAATAGTTAAGGATTCTCAGACACCCTATGGGCCATCTAAGTGCCTATATGAACTAAACATTCAAACCTGCCACAATGCAGAGGCACCAACTGCCTGGCATACCTGGAGGTCCCTTCCAATCCAAATGACTTGTGTGACTACTTCAATGTCCTTTAGCTGACACATCCGGACTACAATGAATTAGGATGAGTCAATCTAAACTGCATCTGAGGAAAAAAAATGACCCAAAATGACCAGCATGACCCAACTATCTGTGAAATCAGTGGACTCTGTTGTCTCAGCGGAAGATGGATCAAGACTGAGTACTAATTATTGAGCATGAAAAGGGGCCAGCTGCCAGGGTTCCATCATAGCCATCTACAAACGTTCTAACACAGCAATGTTGTTGAGACCAGACCTAGAAAGCAGATTAAAATCAAGTTAGAAAGGCAGAGAATGTTAAAAGTAAACAATAAAGATATTAAAGGAAAATATTTTTATACTTGCATTTGAATGTTTATTATTGTTTATTGCTTAATTTCATGTGGTTAGCTTTGATGCTTACGAAGGATCTGCTTTTCCTACCTAAAAGTAATTATCAATAATAAATTGTATGAAAAGCTCAAAATTAAAGGAGCAGCAGCAACATCCCTTTAAAAGAATTGGGTTTTTGTGATACTAAAAGTAGTTGAGATTGTGTAAGCTAAAATATTGTAAACAAATTAAGCCAGTTTAAATTTTTCATTTACTTCCTGTATTTTACCCAGCATGGGCTCTGCAAAGAATTTAATCACATTTTTAATTTCCCTGTATAGCACAGTTGCATTTTCATCTTACGTATTTAGCTTTCCAGATAGACAGAATACACATCTCCCTGGCTCTTAGTACAGTGAGACTCACAATAATAGAATGCTGCATTTCCCGAGTTATTTTGTCTTGTAACTTCTTCAGCTATAGCCCAAGTAGTTCTGCCCCCCGTTAGCTCAGCTAAGGCATCAGATTGAGGTTACCTATGCAGTTACAAGAACTACTTTTCCAAACATATCTCAGAAATCCAGGCTTTACTACTGTAGTAGAAATATTCCCTTTGAAGAATTTGTACTTCAAATATGCAGTGTAAAAAAAAGTTAGTATCCTCTAATTCCTCCATTATAATAGAAAACCCTGAATAAACATCAAAACAAAAGAAAGTTATGAGAAAGAACTCATTTGCTATTAGTGTGTAGAACACAAGGGGCAACAAAATAAATAACAAACCACTGCAATCTAAAACATTTATGTAAAAATAAATTGAAACCGTGTCAGATCTCAAGTGCTGAAGCATAAAATGGGACACATTTTAAGAAAAGAATAAATATGTCTCCCCATGGGCACAAGTGGTTTCACTGACTAGCAGCTATGCAGAAAAAAGTGATGTAAATGACAGGATAACTGGAAAGTAAGTCATGAACCCAGGTGGAGCAAATGAAAAGCATGACACAAGGTCTCAGAAGACCTTGACAGTGCAGAGGCACAACGAGCTAACTACCATTAACTCAAATGCTACAGGCATTTCGTCTGGAAAGTTAAATGTTTACTGCATGGAATTATGTGCTCTATGCTTTTTCATATGCATCTCTACACTCACCACAAAAGCCTTTCAAGTAGAATTGTGTGAACCGTTAATGGTTTTTTATTCAGTTGAGAAACTAACAACAAAAATTCAGTTTAATATTTGGCTTTATTTTCAAGTTATTTCAGCAATCTTCCAATCCTCTGGGGAAAAATGTACAGCAGAATTTGAAATGAAGAAGTTTGTTTGAAATAAAGAGCTATAACATGTTGTTTCAAAAAATGAAAAGAAGAAACAAGAAAAAGACTCGTAGGGAAGAAAAAATCTCCAAAGGGAAAAGAGAGATGGAAGTCTAGCTTTGAACTTAGACACTTCCCACATTGTAATCAAGTGACTTGCCAGCCAACTGCACATGTATACCGGAGAAACAAGTGAGAATGAGACTGTGGGGAGTGTGATAACAGTTCTGCACTCATAGTACTTTCATCTCGTAGTACATATATTTGTGCAGTTGATACACTTACCAGTTGCATTTTTTCATGTTGGAGATGACAGTTTCCCCAATAGCTTGTAGACAGTGTTTTGCTAAAAAACAAAAACAAAACCAAAACAAAACCAAAAAAAAGCAATTAAAGGTTTAATAACATACAAGCAGCTCTTCTGCACATACCACACAGAAGACTGTGAGAGTTTCACATGTGTACTTCTCAGTGACTCAGTTTTAGTCAAATTACTTTCAGGTTTTAGATCAAAAAAAAGAAATAGAGAATCCTTCTTTCCCTATGGAATTTTCTTGGAAGGTTATTTCTCTTAGCATCTACAGAAATAATAGAGATACTCTGTTTCAGATGCCAAGGAACACTGGACGTCATGGAAAAAATCAGGATGTTGCAAAGTATTTCCTGGTATTATTTAGTACTGAATCATATTGCAATACATGTTAGGCTAGAGATATAGTTAAACATTTCAATAGGTTTCATGCATTCATTTGCATTTGCTGTCCTTCATGCTTTTTGGCTTGAATGATGCCAGTAAGAGAGGGGAAGCATGTTTGTCTGTCTTAACTGCCAGTGATGACACAGATAAGTAAAATGGATGTGGGTGTTTCTGTTTTTTTTTTCTTATTAATGAGGCTTTTCAACTATTTCAGTAATGAAGAGTTTGACATTCAAACCATTTTCCATCTATTGCCCTCGGCAGGGTATGCAATGAAGAAAAAGCCCAAAGTTTTATACTGCTGTTTGGTGTAGCAAAACACATGTGGAGGGTCATTTTGACTTGAAAATAATATATTGCCACCAGTGCAGCTCGTGAGTGGATAGACAATTGAATGACAGCAGAACCCACAGGCCTCTCAAGAGCTAAAATGAGAGAAGAAAGAGGTAAAAAACAGTATTCAGCTGGAAATGACTGTTTTCGTCTGTGCACTTGGCCCAATGCCAACTTGTCTACTCCCCTGTCTAATAATTAGATTATTTGCCTTGATCAATTAATCTAATATTAGACTGCCTGGGGGAAGGGAAAATCAGCTAGAGAAACATATTGACGGTGGAATCAGATATGCTTGATTCAGTCTTGTCTATCTACAACAAAATGTATACAGCAGCTTCCTTGAATACAACCAGAATTAGATGAGGCAGTTTCCTTGCTGACTGCTTCAAGCTCTTGCTAGGTAATGTTCAGCTTCAGACGTAACCCTTTCAGCCTTTCCCTCTATTTCGTGTTGCCCAGCTACTGAAACCATGCCTGTTCTTTCCTTTCTGCCCTGTTTCATTTTCTTCTTTCTCTGAGCTTTTGCCCCTCTGTCACAAGGTCTCAGATCCCTAAAAAAAATGTAATACTCAAGAAAATCCCTCCACATTGGTATGTATTTCAAATGTCCTGCTGGTGACTGCTACTGTTTCAGTTGCCTCATTCAACAGAATTTCACACTTTCTCACCTTTATCCCAAAATGAAACAATGCTGTTTACATCCACTAATGAAACTAGAAGGCATAACCAACTGCTAACTGTATAATTTAATGAACAATTGCTGTGCATTAGGAATCCTGATGGAAATAACCTGACTCCAAAGTTAAGCCACAAGAACAAGACTGTTCAGAAACATGAGCTTAAATAATAGATCAGCAGATCACTTTTGCTAGACCTGGAAAAGAAATCTGGTGCACAGAGACATGGAGAGGTACTGTCAAAAGAACATTGCTTAGGCCTCCAACCTTCTAGCTGTAGCATTGGCTAAAGAAGGTAAGAAAGCCTCTTTTAAAATGTTGGCATGTAGCCCTTTTTCTCTGACAGGAAAAAGAAAAAGGAGTTCAAGGAGAACTGATTCAAAAATAAAAATAAATTCTCTTTTACTTTCCCTAGTACTTTGCTCCAATCTCACACGAATTTTAGTACAAAAATTGTTAAAATGCAAAAGTTATTTCTTTCCAAGTAAAGAACCAAAGCCAAGAAGATAAATTCTCATCAAAATTTTAGTCAAAATCTGTTTAGTTTTCTGTTTAAAAAAATGATAAAAACTATGTAATAAACTATATTTGTTCTATTCTTTCATCAGTAGACAATACTGATATCCCTTCTTGCACCCCAATAAAAAAGAGATGCAGCAGTTCCTTTAATATATCAGGCCCTGGAAAACAGAGACTTGGCAGGAGCAGCCTTCCTTATGGCAGAGATTGAGCTTGCATCAGCAACACTCATGGAAGTTAATACTAAACAAGACAGTAGATAATAAAGTGGGATTCATGTCACTTACTTACTTTTAGATGCCTATGCTACTTTTTGACTACTACTATTAGACACCTACCTTTTTTATTATTCACCCTAGTCACTTTTTACATTCAATAGAGAGGAAAAGGCATTTTTAAGGTGTTTCATCTGACCTGTTTTAAATGTTTACACTGGGATGAGATAAATGTTACTCTAGTAGTGTCTTACTTTCTCTCAGTGGAGTCACAGGAGTTCAGATACAGAGATCTGCATTGTACACCTTCACTGTGGACATCTGCATTTGGTCATATGAATCCCAGCCAAAAAAAAAAACAAGACCCAGGGAGAAAAAGAGGCAGAAAGACTTAAAGGAGACATCATAGCACCAGAGTCCCCAGTATGTAATATAACCTAAAATTTGAAAGCTAAGAAGCCACAATTTTAAAGTTAAAAAAGAGGAAAGTAAAGCAGTACCTCATCTCACTAGATGGGTCCTTTCCCCTTAATTCGAGATTGAAAGGTCATCTTGCTCACCATGCTGGCACTGCAAGTTTGTTCTTCATGGTACATCTGTTAGTGCCCTCATAGGCTTAAAAATACCCAAGGAATGTTACTCTTGCCCTAACGAGAGAACGAAACAGTTCTTAAAAGGCACCGTCAGGGGATTCTTTTTTTTTTTCTGAAATTAACTGTAAATATTCTTTTTCCTGTTTTGGTTCCATTTCTTTCTATACCTTCTAAACAACTCTTTATTTCCACACATGTTAAGATACATATAAGCACTAATTGTGGAGAAAAGAAAAAGGGTTAATCTTACTATACTACTCTTATAGCTGGACTCAAAGCCATCAACTCAGCAAGGGGGTCAAAGTACAATTAACAGATTTATAGATGAAGTTATCTCATGACACTGAATTAGTTACTGCAGAGGACTTTTTGATTTTCAAATTACCGTACAGTTGCATCAATTTGAAACCTTTCATTTTTTTTTTCAGAAGGAGAAGGAATTTAAACAACTGAGAGTAAATAAGAATATTAAGAAAAGAAACAATGCAGAAAATTTTCACTCCATCAGTGGACGAGACTACTTTTTTCTTGCAATTATGGGAAAAAGCCCAAATAAAAAAAAAAAAAAAACAACAGTCTTCTTCAGATTTATTTGTGTTACACTTTTTTTTTTTCACTTTACAAACAAATAGAAATGTGGAGCATTTTGTAAAAGACCACAGTTTAAAAGAGCACAGGTTTTGAATACTACTTTGTAAAGTTTGTAAAGCTTTGTAACAGCAGAGAAGGTTGATAGCAAGAGCATTAATAGGAAGAAGAACTGAGTGTGACAGGGAAGATTTTAGAGCCTTTTGTCTCTTTTAGACTTGATGCATTTTAGTGCTTCAACCTTTCCTAAATGCTTTCTTTCTCTAACAGAGTTGTAGTATTCAGTTACACAAAATTGCACTTCAGGTAATCTTATTTGTAAATTAATCTGTAGGATTGATGTTCTTATGTAGTTTAATTTGTTAGACACAATCTTGAAAAGTCATAAACTCACTTTGCATCTTTACATACTCATATATTAAAGAGGTATAATTTATAATAAACATCTGCTTTATAATACCAATGTGACAGAAGGTATTAGGAAAGGAAAATTGACTGTGGGTGCGAGAAATACCAAACACAAATATGCACATATATAATTAAACCTCTAGAATATAGCTGAGTGATTTTCTTATGCCAGTCCAAGGATTATTAATACACATGTCAATGTCAAATTTAATAAAGCTGTTGCGTTAATTGTAACTATGGTGCCTTGTACTAACACCTGTCAAGGTATTTCTGGTGCAGAAAATCTTTGTCATGAGTGAGCTAGATAACATAAATTATAAGTGAACTAGCCTTTTACCTCAGGAGATCTGAATTCAAACACTGCTTTTAGTCTCAAATGAGTTGCTTGTCACACCCCACTGAACCTCCAAATATGGCACAGTTCTGCATGGCTAGAAATTCGGACTCAGGAGACGTGAAGAATTGGAATATCAGGCTTTACCACTAATCAAGATTATGGTGTATTGGCAGAGACAAGTAGGAAAGTGTGTGTGTGTGAAGCAATTGCCAGCTGCTTCCCTCACAAGCCAGCACTATTCATGTCTTAAATTCCATAAGCAGGAAGTTTGCTAACAAATGTTGGACAGAAAAATAAGCTGCTGTTACTAATGTCAGCTTTTGCAGATCAACCTCATAAAACTGTCCATGATATTCTCCCATCAGAAGCAATTTTATTCATGTGAATGCCAGCCAGTGCTACTTGATCTCTGAAAATGCTGAACACCATCTTGCTGAAGCCTGAATGGAAAGATCTATGAAGATTGTAATCCTGTAAGTTTCAGTTTTCTACAGAACCGCTCTCATATGATAGAAAAATTTAGAGAAGTGTCTCATTCAAGAAAAAAAGGAAAAATTCCCAGTGGAAAGTCAAAAAAACCTATTTTTAAGCGAATAACAACATTTATTAATATTTCTTTGCAGAAGTTGTATCCATTAAAATTAATCCACACAATTTTCTTTGGAGGTAAGGCACCGTACCAAAAGACTGGCACAGTGCTAGATCTGTGCAGAATCACAACTCACGTTCATTTGCACAAATATACATAGTGAGCTAAAGGCAAGTCCTGACGCCTTCTTGTATCCAATACACAGCAACCATGTGAAGATAGCACCATCTTTCATCAGTAAGCAGAATAGAGACGAGGAGGGTGCTGGCAGCATGCTAGAACCACAGAAACATTAGTAGAGGCTATGGTGAAGCCACATTTCAACTTGAAGTTCTCATCATTGCTTGTTCTGTTTTTTACAAACCTAACTCCCAGCCGCACCTTAAAGAGTTTTGTGCCATAATATGTGTTTCAAGTCTGTATAGGCTTGATCAATACACCATTAAGAATCTCTAGGCTGAACGTGGAGATACAAAGCCCCAACCTAAAGGTAAAATGTTTATATTTTTAGAAAAAAAGCGTGGAAAACCCTTGTTAGCAGAGGGGCAAACTGTTAGTAGGCAAAGCACTAGATCATCTTTCAACAGCCCAAAGACAAACCTTCTGTACTACCTCAAAGAAAGAAAGAAGGAAACAGCATACACTCAGAATGCATAAGGCAAGCTGTAAAGAGTGGATACAAAGCAGAGGATGACTGTTACAACATAGCATAGTAAGCCTTGAGTCCTTCATTAGCAGCCATTTAATATATAACTTCAGTTTTACTAGCATCTCCCCTGGGAGATCACAAAGTCAGGGGGAGAACCATTTTACCTTTGCTGTCTTCCTAAGGGAAGGATCCCAGCTGAACGGACTGAGATCTCCAAAACAAAGAGGGATGAAAAGGACCTACTTAGCAGGTGTATTTTTTGTTATGAGGTTTAAAACAGAAAATCCAACTGGCATCCCCATGTGAAAACCGGGGCAGGATTTGGCGGGGGGGGGGAAGGAATAAATCTGAGTTTTGCAACGTTCAGAAGGCAACAGAGAAACCAAGGTGGCAATTTTTTTGTGTCTTCATTAATAAAAAACTGTCACACTTCACTCTTAAATAGGAATTTTATCATGCTAATGTAGGCTGGAATTTGTCTCAGTACAGAAACTCCCAAACGGCAATGTTAAGTGAAAAAGATTACTGAAGTTACAAAAAAACATTTTATAATTACATTAGTCAAGAGCTTTGTTATGAACTATCAGAACAATAAGTAATATATATTTTTCAAAAGGCCTAATATGTATTTACATAAATAAACAATGCTTCAGAAGTTATATGTCTTTAGTTATTTTTTGAAACAACAACCATTTCAATCTCCTTTAAAAAATGAAAAATAGTATTTAAACAAACATATAGTATTTAGACAAACTTATATAGGGATATGAATATGAAAACCTATTCAAAATCCAAAACTTCTCAATAATAAACCATAAACAAAAGCCAAAATGAAGACCAAATGTTGTGCTTAGTTATGTTTATTATGGAAAGGGATTGTATACAAAAAAATAAGTCTCTGTAATTCACGTGCTCATGGCTCTGTCTTGTAGCTGATGTAGTCTTCTAGAACAGCACAGAACAATAAGCAAAGTTTTGACACACTGATTTTGTAATGAAGCAAGAAACAATGAATAAGTAATGTGTAATTTATAAATAAGCACAGTGAATTAAGGAATACAGATTACTTCATTCAGACTAAGTTTTCTGACATTTATCTTCAGATAAAGTAGGCATTAGAAGGCTATAAATACACACGTGTACATATATTTGTGTCTGTCTGTCTGTGTTCTAACTAAACAAGGGGATGTAAGTACTGTTCCTCTCTCAAAGAGAAACTAGTAATAGAGTCAGATGTTTCTTTGATATAATCCTGTTTGTTTATTAAAATGTTCAGGATCCTGTTTTTCATAACAAAGTAGGAAACAAACAAAGGAATTAAAAATGCATTAAACACTGCCTTTGGACACAGTTGCCAGTGCTGTTTTCAATCAGAATTTTTCTCAAAAGCTTTTACCTTTACTTCAAGCTGCATACTCAGGTTTTGTTTAAAATACATCTGATCTTTACTTATAGTCTTGTCTATCTGTTTTTCTCTACTTGCATCTCCCTGTCACAGATGCACACATCTCCAAAAACAATAGCTAACAAAACTCTCTCATCCATATGGGCACACTCACATACTTGCTCTCAGTGCTTTGGACAGTGACAGATGGCTGAATTTGAGGTGGAGGATGCTATTGTTTGAACTATCTGGTTCCATAAAGGATCATAACTATCAATTATAATTATCTTAAATGATCTGAAAAGGGATTTTGTCCAATGAATAAAAGACGCATGTTTGTGGGTGCACAGTTTAAAAGTAACTTTATAACAATTCATGCAGAACCCTAACACTACCGCAGTACTGCATTTATTAGAGATACAGAAGACCAAAACTATTTTAAAAGTTTGAGATTCTTTTTCATGGAACAAAGAAAAGTTCAAAATGGATAAAGACCAATCCTGAACCAATTAAAATCATTACTCTAAGATCACAGAGTGACTAGAATGACCACCAAGTGAGTGTAGTCACTGGTCCTTGAAGGGAAAAAAGATCACAAGCTTTTACTGAAATATAGGTAAAAAGAATTGAGTCTTTACAAAAGTAAAAAGAAAACAAGGAGAAAAATACTGAAGGATTTAGGCAATCCCAATGTTATTTTGTACTATAGAAATCAAAAGATTTCTGGCAGATGTTTTTAAGCAAAAAGCCTGCCTTGGTCCGTTTACTATGTGTTTTGATTCTGATAGCACAGAAAGTTCTAAGAGCGAGAAAGCTTATGTTTTGATCTGGAAAAAAAATGCAGAAGAATATTATTCATAACTCTGAAAAGCTTTGGAAAAAAACAGAGCAACTGATTTCAAATTAAACAATCAAACATGCAGATTCCTGGGACTGATGAACCTGGAAAACACGGTATGTCATAAAAGGGCTATGAGTTTGCTCTTGATGCAGTTAAGACTGTGATCATCATGCTGCCCCAAATGACAGGGAAGAGATACAAGGAGTCCTCGGAATGGTAAAGCATGAAAGAACATTTATAATGAGAACAGGAGTGCTACCGTGGAAAGAAAGCCAAGACAGTTTTTTGCAAACCTTCATAAACAATTTCAAAGACCTTAAGAAAAGAGACCCTAGTCCAAAGGTGCTTTGGCAGTGAAAATGAAATTACATTATCTCCAGATTAATATCCAATCCAGCAAAAGCAGACTGGTCAAAATTGTCTGGAGAGTCATAAGTGTTAATGAAACCTGCATGTCAGCAGAGTCAAACACAGAGGAGACTTTAGCCTTAGTAACTGGGTGTAGTAAGGCTCACCTCTTAAATTGCAGGAAGCCAGCATTAGTTGAAAACAAACTGTTTGTTTTGACATGCATTTTTTAAAACTTAGGCATGTGAAACTTAAGCAGACAGGATCTCCCTCTGGAGGCGTTCACAGGCATCCACTGCTTTTTCCTGACTGTAGGGAAGTGAGACGTGCATTTTTAGAAAACTGGTTCACTAGCTGCTAAAATATAGTTGCCAGTTAGCTGACTAAGCACGAACAAGTGCTTCCCAATCCCCATATAAAAAAAAAAATATTTCTTTCGTTATAGATATCAGAGCTGCAAATCAAACACAAATCTAAGAAAGATCTGAGGGCTGCAGACCCTCTTTCTGGAACATCTGTCAGAAGAGAGGTAGAGCAGATTCAAGTGCAAGATATTGGCACATCAAACTGACGTTTTTTAAAAGTAGCCTAGAAAACTATGGAGACAGTGATTCTCAGAACGATTGCTTAGGAGAGAGAGCTGCAGAAAGTGGTCCCAGATATTAAGATAGGAATGGTTATCACCTGTCAATAGTCTTATCTGAAGTCAGAGCTCTCAGGTTTACGTGAAGATTCTCTTTAAAGATACACCACACATGGTGAACTCAGGTAATATATGAAAAATGTTGAAAAACAGACAGGAAGACCATTTAGGCATACCAAAATAGAAGACAATGTTTGGAAACAATATCTGCAAGGTAAATGTCAGTATTTACCTCACACAGCAAAAACAAAAGCCAAGCTAGAAAAAGAATTCATGTTTGTGACAGGAGGAACTGCACACAGAGGCAAATCAAGCACAGATTTGTTTATGATAACTGATGAAATTTATTGCTCCTACTCTCATAGTCTCATTTCCTTGAGACAGCTTTGCAAATGGATATTGCAGCTGACTACATGTTACGTATATTGTACCCATTCCTGCCAAACATACCATACTTAACACAGTAATATCTAAATATGCACATGAGGATTTTGGTTACAAACAGCAAAAAATCTTGCAGAGTATTTTGATGGAGCATGCACACGAGGTCATGCAATTTACAGCCTCTAGATTTAGAGATGTTACATCTCATTTTCTACTGTCTTCCCTTTTAAAAGGTTAGAGAAGTGTTTTTTCACTGGTAGTTGGAAAATGGTGTCTGAAAATATAGCTCATCCTAAAAAAGCTTGTGAAATCAGTCTCTGATCATCTGATAATATAATCAAATTGCAGGATAATGTCAACAAAGCATGAGGCCATTACCTCTTACCAATTTATTTTTATGTTAGTTAATTAACTACTAAAAAATGAAAACAAAATATCTTTTATGTTAGAAACTTATAGTAAAGATAAAAATTTGTGTAAGCATGTAAAGGCAAGTTCAAACAAACAAGCGTTAGGAACAGCAAGTTGCCAATGATTAATGTAAAAGTTAAATGAATCTTGAACATAAGATCTTTAGCACCTAATAAACATTTTTTTTTTCCAATAAATAGCTGTCCATCAGCCAGGACAACGGGTGAAGCTTTTTCATCTTTCCTGAGAAGAAGGAAATAATGAATGCTAAGTCTGCCATTTTGTCCCAGATGCTTTCAGCAGAGGAATAATTTCATCAGAATAAGGTAAATAAGAGCTCACACTATCTAAATGAACAGGCTAACCAGTTTTTACCAACAGCACTTTCATATCTCCAGAGAAACTTGCAAGTACAAATGATGAGTGAACAATCCTTCTGAGGTAAAACAATTAAGATGAAAAACTAAGTTATGAGCAAAGTTAAACTACACCTAAGTATTGCTTGAGGAAATGTGTTGAATTTAGAAATTTAAGGTGATTTTATAAAACCTAGATATCTGGAAAAGGAAAAGAACTCTAATTTTCAGGACACAAATTACTTTTTGTCATTAAAAGAAATTCGTAGAGCTTTTCATTTCACTCAGACAAAAACTAGGACATTTTACATAATACATTTTCACATAGCATAATGAGACGGTTCAAGCCAAGGTACTACAGACATAATTTTAACCACAACATAAATATAGTAAATCTCTGATGACCATCCTGGTTTAAGATGACCTGTATATACTTCATTAATAACTCAGCACTAGCACTCAGTGGGTAGCGCTTCCAGGTCTTCCTGTATTTCACTAGAAATATTAGCAGAATATTAACTGTTTCTTCGTTGAAAGAATATTTAGAGGCCATTGGTTAACAGTGAACTAATGAAAGAAGCTCCTTTTAAATCCTCTTCCAGTACACTAAAACAAACAGACTGCTTTTGTATAGGACATTTCACCCTGAATTTCATAGCTTTACAAGTATACAGGAGAGATTGATAGACTAGTACAGTGCTTGCACGTGTAAACAGCAATATATGCATTGGATAATTAAGTAAAATGCAGGTACTAACTGCAGGATCGTTGGTGGGACTGTATGCATTACAAAAGTTATGCCCAGCCTACATATGCTGAGTTCTTAGGAGCAATATCACGTAAAGTTCTTCTAATAATATGTATCCTTCTTTGTAGAATTTATCACCACATGGGATACAGCTTATAGAATGTAGCCTGACTCTATCTGGAGCAGAGCATAAAGGTATAAATCGATAGATCCCTGCTAGTCCAATCAAGATGCTATCTTTCAAAAATACCAGGAAAGCCAGGGTTCCCATACACAGAAACACTGCTTGCAGCTCTCCATCAGCGCTACAGACACCACTCCCCAAGGTTCCATCAAGTTTTAAACAGAAAAGGAAAGGCAGGTCAATAACACAACGATCAGAAAATTTAAAAGGTTCCTCTCCACAAAAATAAAAACCCAACACATTACTGTTATTGTTGTTGCTGTTGCTATTGTTACAGCTGTGATTAAATATTGTGGGTTTATGTTTTTATAACAGATTCTGTAGGCTTAACACAGCAAGACCTTGCTTATTCTAATGGGCACAATCAAAGCCTTAATGAAAGCCTGTTTTCATTTACCCAACAAACTTTCCTTTCTAATTTTGCATTTAACAGGTTGGGGTGGGGGTAATATTACTGTAATGAGCATGAGCCTGTACACTTTCACAGCTCTAAACCTACATCTCACACAGACTACAAATGTGGTTAGGTATTTATGATGGAAGTGCACGCCTCTGTCTAAACATACACAATGTGTATGTATGTTTGTGGCACTCTCAGTCAGCCCCTCAAAATAGCAAAAAAAGCATAGGTGGTGTATTTCCCTAAAAATCATCTGTGGCATACTTTCCTAAAGCATCCAACAGCTCACAATAAAGTCAATATGAAAATACAGACAAGTCTAACGAAGCAGTCAATAGGGAATTAGGACATTTCAGGCATGTCTCTAACAAGCAACAGAGTGTGGTACAAAAACCATGGAATAGCCTCATCACTGTTCTCTCCAGAGATAGAAGGGGTATAGCCTTACCAGCAGAGCATATTTTAAAACTAACTAGGTCTGCTGAGAAGCTGGGATCGCTAGCTCCATCACAGATGTCACTTACAGCACTGGTTTTGGTATCTGAGCTAGTTCCTTGGCACAATTCCACTCTGCAGGATGCGACATACCAAGATGAGCTCTAGCCAAGGGGTATCTCCAAAGCCAATATGTGGAAATGTTTGCTGGTTTTATACCTGACTCTATGAGCAATCTTGAGTGTGCTCTCTGGTCACTGTCATGTGCCACACCATGCAACAGTTTCCTTGCGTTTTTTTTTCCCTTGAGACGACCACATACATGAGCCCTAATCCATTCTTCTTGAAGTGTAAGCACGTGACAGACTATATCTTTAAATGGTAGTCTTTCTATATAAAGTACAACTTCTCATTTCTCTGAAAGGTACAATGCATATTGAACAAAGGTAAAAATACATGCTCAGATTTTTCTCTCGCTTGCTTTATAAATTCTCAGCAAAAAGATAGTTTTAGCTGGGAAAAACACACTGTCTAAATGCTTGGGCTTCAGAATAGGAAGGCATTCAGAAACAATCTCGTTTGTTTATGTATTGTCTCTTGACAGCATGTGCACACTATCCTACTTACTGTAAATGCATTCTTCAGGTGTTTGTCTCACCCTAAACACTGCCCAAAGTGTAGGAGCCCCAGAGAATCCTGGACTGCAATCCAGGGTATGTGGTTTAAAAGTTAGGCATTGTAAAGCTCAACATTGTCTTTTTTTTTGTTGTTGTTTGGATTGAGCTTTCTAGCCCCAGGCATGTTCAGCCTGCCTCGACACCTAACATGTAAACTATAGCAGCATCTCAAGCAGGACCCTTACAGCATTTCCCCTCTACCACTTTTATTTCTTGCCTGCAGCATCCCTATTCTGTAACCCCATCACATAACCCAACACAGACTACCTCAGACAGCAAGAATTCAACAGGATTTTTTCACTTCAGTCTATAACACAATTTGACTTGCTTCTTTTGCTATTAAAAGAGAAAAGATTGCTGATGATTAGTGATAAAACTGCAAAAATTAAGATCTGGCAGGCATGCTTTTCCCCTCTCTTAAATTTTCAATAGTACAGAATTTAACGTTCACTTCTGAATATATTATTACTTGCACTAAAAGAATCATATGAAGGTATGTCATTACCAAAGCTCTTCCTCAGTGTTGTTTCCCAGGGCTCTGAAATCAATATATACTTCCTGAAGCAACAGTACTGAAACTTTAAATTTTAGTGAATTTAGTGAATTTCTTAGTTTGTGATTTTCTCCAGGTTTCACATTTTCTTCTGCCTATGTTTCTGTGTACTGTATGCTGTTAAAAGGAAACAAACAAATGAATCTTCACATCGTTGACAGCAATAGATTGTAATAATTCTTATGTGCTATTATTAAGGAGAAACTATGGGAGGTTTAATCTACAGTGTATCAATATCATATATCAAACTACCTCCTTCGGAGCAGTTGCAGTCTATCATCACAAAATAATCTACAATCAGTATCATGCACAGGCAAAAAACCTGCATATTCACATTTTTATTAATGCAGTCACATTGTATGCAGGGTGGCTGCTTGATAGGTTTCAGTGTTCAATGCATTTACTTTTCCAATAAAAATGTTCAAAACTTCAACATATGGTCTAGTACTGAGAATGTTTTGTCTTGAGACGAAAATCTGAGCTCTAAAAATACATGGTAAAATATTTTACTTCTGTACATCTTCTGTACACTTTTCCAACAAGTATATTAATGCTATTTCACAGAATCACAGAATCACAGAATGTTAGGGATTGGAAGGGACCTCGAAAGATCATCTAGTCCAATCCCCCTGCCGGAGCAGGAACACCTAGATCAGATCGCACAGGAACGCATCCAGGCGGGCTTCGAATGTCTCCAGAGAAGGAGACTCCACAACCTCTCTGGGCAGCCTGTTCCAGTGCTCTGTCACCCTCACTGTAAAGAAGTTTTTTCTCATATTCAAGTGG
>WKFP01000106.1:0-22065 GCA_011057875.1 Pterocles orientalis
TTTTTTTTTTTTTTATCAGGGCCCCTAGTGACAGAACAAGGGGCAGTGTTTTTAAACTGAAAGAAGGTAGATTTAGGTTGGATATAATGACAAAATTCTTCACCATGAGGGTGATGTGACGCTGGAGCAGGTTGTCCAGAGAAGCTGCGGATGCCCCGTCCCTGGAAGTGTTCACGGTCAGGTTGGATGAGGCTCTGAGCATCATTTCAAGCGTTTTATCTAGTGAAAGATGTCCCTGGCCACACCGAGGGGGCTGGATTGGATGATCTTTAAAGGCTGCTTCCAACCCAAACCATTCAGTGATTCTGTGGTCTAAAGGATACGAGTGAAGTTACCTGTTTAGCTAGTAGAGCATGTTCTCACACAAAAACTTCTGTGCCTGGTTCTGCTCTGGACACACTCCTCAATCCTAACTATTAGCAGTTTGGCAGAAGACCTGCCGTAACTGTTTTCAAATTGTACTGACCTCTGTTAATGTTGAGACATCTTCTTTTGGCATTTTTGCCCAGGAAGCCACTAAAATTTTTAAGAATAGTCTTATTAAAGGGTTTTTCAGGAAAAAAAAAAAAAGAGGAATTGGAAATTGCAGAACAGAGTCAGTCATTCTTTCAGTATTTAGTAAGTACAATTTTGAGAGAATTCCTGAGAATTGAAATTCAGTTTCTTCTTTGGACAAAGTCCCTGCCCATGGCTGCAGAAGATCCTCTTTCACGCAGTTTGAACAGAGGTGGATGGACACCTCCCAGGAGAACTTGCTGATCAGAAATCGTTTCCCCTTTAGCAAAGGTAGGGGTTTCAGAAGAAGTACCAAGCGAAGTGTGTTAAAATATTGCCTGGTCTGATAGAATTTTGTGCTTTGCATTGGGTTTACTGGCTCAGTAAAGCCAAAGTTCAGTGTCCAGATCTGACTTAGCTTCGTCTAGTCTGTGAGTTCCTGAAGCCCCAGAAAATAGTTCTAACTCTGTGAATCTTAGAAGTACTTTGTATCTTCTAGGAAATAATAAACTGAAGCATTTCACTTCATAGATCCGGTATTGTTTTCTAACTGCACAGGCGCTTGTTTCAGGCGTGTGTTTGTCCCTGTTGGAGATTGTTTTACTGACCGACTGCATTTGCTGGGTCGGACTGTTACCTGCTGTGTGCACATCTACTCCAGCACTTTGTGCTCAGCTGTGACCAAAAGCAAATGCTCAAAGAAAGAGTTTAAATATGAAGCATTTGCACAATTATCTCCTGATACATTTCCCCACCTTCCAGTAAGCCTCAGTTTAGGAATTTTGGCTTCAAGCCTGCATCCAGTTCATTGTATGAAAACTGAAATGACACCGTGATACCAGGAGCAGGTGTCAGTGGCCCTGGCTTCTGTAAGTTTGTCTGATCCCTTTTGAACGTATTATACTCGCAGTTGCTGAGCAGTTTTCAGGGACTGGCTTTTCCTCACACAATTTGCTTGTATCTTTCCTACAGTTTAATATGAAATGCTTTTTGCTTAGTATATGTTGTAAACTATCCTCATGGTTTAACCAATGTTTGCATCTAAAATTTACCCTAAAGCAAGTCATGGGAAACATCTTTCTGTATTTTGGAAATTTGTCAAAGTAGCTGCAGTGACATCTAGCTTCATAACTTCAGAATAATAATATTGACTTTGAAATGACAAAGAACTTCATATGCACAACGCGAGATCCAGGCACTGCAACTGATAAAAGTGGATTTTTTTTTTTTTTAACCTAACATTGAACTGTCTCAGACGTCCACGAGGCATACAAACGGTGACGGGTTCTCTGAACTCTAGTCCTTAAAAAAACCCCAAAGTTGTGCAAAGGAGGTGAGACCCTACTCAACTACAGTCACAGTGAAAGATGTATTAGGCTGGATGACTAATAGGGGCTGATAGGTTAAATAACCAACATTTTGACAATATTAAAAAGAAACCAAATGCCTAGACTTTTTTTATTTAAAGCCATACATGAAGCTGCTGTGCTGTGCTAAGTGGTTGCCAGCCTCTAGCCTACAAACACAAAGGCTAGAGGGTGTGTGCGCGGTCAGATCCCGTGGGTCCCCTGGGATGGAGTGTGCTGCTGAGTACCAGCATCAGGTGTTTGTCTTAATATCATACAACACAGAAATCTTCATAGAAGGAAATCCTACCCTGCAGACAGCTATGCCATTGTCCAGGGATTGTGCCTTGGCTTTCTTCCAGCTTCTGAAATCAAGAGCCTTTTCTGTTACTAGGAAAACTGTCAAGAAGCAAAAGAAAATGAAGTATCATTGAGAGATGCTTTTACTTACAGCTTAACATTGCTAATGACTCGTGCTCAGTACATTCGAAGCCTTGCTGAGTGCTTTATTTGTCCTGTCACGACGGGTTCTACAGTTTGCATAAAGGCTTCCCTGCGGGACGAGGCAGCCGGAGCGCTGAGCCTTTTAAAGTGAAAATCAAACAAACCAAGTGTTCTTAGGGAAGAAACATCTTTTGCTCCCTGTAATGGGAATCTTGGTTCCTTGGTAACAGTGGGAGAATCAAATTCCTTAGGCAGAATTTTTGAGAAATACATCCCTCCTCCTGAAGTCAGACCCTGCGTTGCCTCTCAGCTGCCTGGCCAGGTCATTTCCCTGGATAACGATGGACGAGGTAACGCATGAAACAGTCAGTGTGCTATGTCCTGTGTCCACAGCAGGAATTTTAATGTGGACAAAGATGCTTAAAAAGCTTGTGAGACCTTGCATGAGCAAAAAGTATTAATGTAAAAATATTTTTAAGCTGCTGTCAGAGTTGTACTTGCTGTCATGTAGCTGGTCAGTCCAGCTGGTAAGCTTTGTCTCTGAACAGCATAGTGAAAATCTGCGCAGAAATGTAGTTGGTTGACTTTAGTTCATGCAAAAGACCAAGCCTGGGCATCTATTTCAGATTTGTTTCAGATTCAGTCTGTTGATTTAAATCTTGCCAGCTTGTACTCTTGGCCTTTGAAAGCTTCCTGCGACATCTCGCCCCACGCGCCATTTGTGCACATTTCGAGTTTCTGGTTTGTGCTTCCAGTACTAATTATGGGACGCAATCTGCAGCTGAAACTTCAGAGAGTTAAGGACATTTTACTGGAACAGGAAGAAAAGATTAAATTCAGTTTCTAATAAAGTACCTGGGTTCATTTACCACACAGGACCCGAGTATCTTCCGAACTCGGGTGAGGTGAAACGGCTTACGGCTTAAATCTGCCAACCCTTGAGCTGCGGTGATATTAATCACAATTCCTAGAAGTGATGTACGTTGTATGTATCGATCTGTCTTTTTTCAGCCTTAAGTACAGACTTCAGGAATGTCCTTGAACCAGCTCCCTGACACTTTATCGGTTACTTGAAATAGTCACTAAGTTGCTCTTTGACCTCCGTGCTTTAGGAATGACCTCGAGTGAATTTTCATTTATAGAATTTTTGTTGGTCTGTTTCAGATTTTGCAAGAACGAGGTTCGAGGATGTGAAGACAGTATTGAACGGTGACAATTTTTTTCTCTTTTATTCCAAGACACAGTGAATTGTCACACTGAAGAGGCTCGGCTGCAAAAGAAAAAAATCTGATTTAGACAATTTTCTGTTGACCTGGGTTCAACCATTTTTGCCTATAAGCTGGTGTCAACTGGCTGAAAGCATTGCAGGATTACCTAATGGAATAGGTGGTGTGGGAGTGTGTGCTAAGTTTTGGTTATAGTGCATGGTTGTACTCTCTCGTGGGCTGACTGACACTGGTCATTTGAAGAGAAATGACCATGCACTCACATTTTCCTCTGAGACATGTAGCACTTAATGTCTGGTGCTGGTGACCCAATGTTGATCAGTTCGGAGACAGTTTCCTACAAATCATTGTAAATGTTTAAAGGACAATGTAATTGGTGCTACATACACACACACACACACACAGGACAGCCCACAAATGCAAATATTTGGGCCGACATTGTTTTAGCATCAGTGGCAGCCCCAGGTGACCGTGTTATACTGCACATTCCTAATGGCTCTGTGATATACTCTGTGGTGTAATAACAGCCCAGGAGATCAACGGAAACTAGTGCGGATAAAGTCACACAACAGACAAAAGGTTTCTCTAAAGGAAGGGTGTATATATTGACTGGATTTAGAGCATATTTTAATACCCCAAGTGAAGCCTAAACTCAGAGAAAATTGCCTTCATCTGAGTGACTCTTGATGTTCCTTCTGTTAAAGCAGTCTCCTCTTGCAAAAGTCATGCTCCAGTCTTAGCCAGATGTTTGGAAGGGGAATCAAAACTCACTTAAAATGAACAGCTGAACATTTTGTTTCTTTTGAGATGTTTATACTCAGATGTGTGTTTGTGCTTTTATAAACTGCCTATAAGCATTGAACTCTGTGGATTGTGGTAGAGGTTTTTCAAGAGCTGGAGGTTGCACAGAAACACGGCTGTCTGGTCCCAGGTCCTGTCTCTACAACTGGGATTAAAATCAGCTGTGGGTGTGAACACAGGCTCATCCAATTGAAAAACTTCATTATTTCAGACATTCAGGATACCTGTAATCAATCTTTCTCTTTCTATCGTGTTTCAACTATGCAGTTAAAGAACAGTGTTTTAAAACATCTGGTGCAGCTTTGTTCGTCTGTCCTTGATGAAGGCTAATAGACAAGACTGGAGCTTTTTAATACACTATGTTTTGAGCAAAATCTTCAGCACATCTTTAAAACACTTAATGAAATTGACAGTATAAAACTTGTCCTCATTGATGTATGAAAGTAGCGGAAGGGAGTTTCAAAAAGCTACCGGATTGGGTTCTAAAGACATCACCGTTTTCATTCTCAGTAACTTCAGAATTTATCATATACTCTGGATAATCCTTTACACAAAAGCCTGATTTTCAAACACCAAGGGTCTACACTTTTTTTCTTTTTTTAAGGACTTGTTGGTAAAAGTTGGGCAGAAACAATTTGTGAAACCCGTTTCTACTAAGCAGGTTAAGCAATGGGCTGAACGCTTTGTCCATGCATCTAACGCTTGAAAGGGTTTGTGATGCGTTTTGTGGCTTGGATGTGGTCTGCACTGGAAGCTGCTGGCCCCTCCACAACAACACATAAAATGTTTGTCTTTTTTTAAGATGTTAAAACTGAATTGAATTTACTAAAAATGTAATTGTGTAGGGGGAAATGTTTATACTTTTATACTTTTTTAGGCACCCATATTTTATCAGCTTAAATTTAGCACCCAAATTTCCCCTAAATAGTAACAGATTATCTTGTGTATCTGAAAATAAGCGTAACAGTTGTCTGTGTGAACTGCATATTAAAACATTTCCTCTGCTGCAGTGGTCACTGTGTTTTTCAACAGTATGACTCCACCAAATTCTCTGAGCTCCCTAGCTCACGGAATTGCAGCCAACCATGTTTCTTGTTGTTTTCTTGATGTGCTCTGCAGAGTAATTCGGCATTGGTCTAAGTGATGCCTAAAATATCTGGTTTAACAATGATCCTTCTGAATCAGCACTTCTGTTGTCTCTTCTATTTAACCCAGAAAAGACAGAATATCTTATTTCATGAGGTGAAATGTTCAAGAATGACAGCGGCAAAGCATGAGTAGCAAACCAAGCAAACTGAACAAATTTAGAACGTGTAAAAGAGTGGGTTTTTCTAAGTATGTTTTTTTCACTGGGGTATTTTCAGTTTAGAAACATGCTTTTGTTTTTACCTGCAATCTAGTTTACATTGTAGCCCTGTAGTGTTTGTGTATTCCCACAAATTTTGGGGAAATGAGTGGTTAATAATTTTGCACTTTGTTGCCAATACCTCACAAAGATTTTAAGAAAGAAAAAAAAAGAGAACTTTAATAGGCAGATATGTTGTAAATTATGTTAAACATGCTGTTGAGACCACTTGAACTACTTTTCTGTTCTTGCTAATTCATTGTTGCTTTAATATTTGTGAACACGTGAGGCTTTCAGAGAGATGGAAGTGCTACCACATGCCTTTCTCAGGGCATTAAGAACTCATCCCTAAATAAGTTTGGTTTCTTTTTATTTAACTCTTTGTAATTTCAAATAAAGTTAGCTACAGGAACAAGGTAACAGCATTATAGTCCAATCTACATCACTAGGTTTTGCGAACATTGCTTTGTCTCAGGTCTTGCAGGATGAGGTAACGTACCAGTACAGTTTAAACTGAAGTCCTTTGTCGTCTTCTTTTAATTCTCTCAAGAGAGCTGCCTGTGGCCGTGTAAAGCCAGTGGGCTCACCAGGGGCTGCAGGTGAAAGCTGTACTGCAAAAGCCTTTGGCGCGAGCTCTGGATCTGCACAGCTGCTCTGTTCGTAATCAGAACGGCACGCCAGGTTAGAGCTTGAGATCCTGAGCATGGAGAGATCATAGCAGAAGTGAAGCAGGGAGAGATACCAAAACATAACAGTTAATCAAGGTGGCATCTCATGAAAATGTAAATTCTAAGAAAGATTTAACTTTCTAGCCCTTTTCTATGAAGTTATTCAGTGAAGTTGCTTACGACGTTGTCCATGGAACAGGAGGTTACTTCAGTGGATTTTCTGTGAAATTCTTTAAAGGCTTTTGTATGACAAACTTCTTGCAAAACTTGTTTAAAAACTGAGAAGTTCAAATTTACCATTGCAGTTTCTTGTTGGCCTTAAGTTTCATCAGAGGTTAATTTTCTGTATCAGAGATTACATTTTTATATTAGATGCTGTCAGCTTCTTCAAGCAGCAATTAAATCAGAGTTTATCTGCAATGAACAAGCCATTCTGAGGCCTCTGAGACATGAATGTCACCTGGTCCGTCATAACTGTCCAGAAGTACAGTCTGACTCAGCAGCTCCCACAGCAAATGTGAAATTGATTTTTTTTTAATTTTTTTTAATTTTATTTTGTAACAAAAGACAAAAGGTTACCAAGAATTTCCTCCCGCTGGCTGTGGGGTTTCCATGCATTATGACTAATTAAAGTTAGTTATCCCACAGTAATTTGTGTGTCCAGGACTGGATTGTGTTATAGAAGCTTATGTTGATTCTTTACTTAACTTTCGGTCCTCAGAATCATATACTCAGAAAATTTGGAAAATGTACTGTGGTTCTTTTTCAGACTGAGGTAGGTTTCTTGTAATGATACAAGTTCCTTTCATCTTTCATTGTAGCATTAGTAAAAGATATTTCTTAAGAAATTGAGCTTGATGTATCCATCCAACTTTTTAGTCTTTTCTATAGACAGTAGCTGTGTAGCTCCATTTCTAGCGAGGTGAATGCACAGTTATGGTTGATTAGAAACAGGACTGTTTCCTGAAGATAACAAAATTGAATCAATCTCCTCTTTCTCTGAGAGAGGGTTTTTTCAGGAGAAAATTGAAAACTTCTAGCAGACCGAACAAAAGAAAACCTGATTGCAGGCACAGGGAACAGGTCTGCTGAGTGGGGTGATGGTGTTTCCAGAAAACTGCTTCTCAGAACAGAACTGAGAGTTGACAGTCTTGTTTTGAGCAGTAGGGAGCTACCACCTGCAAAATAACACATATTAGTTACGAACTACTATTTTATTAGTATTGCAAAAATTACCTTGGAATGCAAAAATGCAATAATGCATTCTGATTGAATGAAATGACCTAGAAACTGGATGATTGCTTGTTTTGTCCAGCCATTCAGGTATGGAATACATTCATTGAGAAGTACTGAGAGAAAAGTGGGGTCCTGGGCTTTTTGTGGAGATCAAAGTCAAGTGAAAGGGAGTCTGGAGATGGAGCCTGGGATTTTTTTCACTTGAGACATGATAAAATCAGCAAGTGTTCTCCTATTTCATTCTCTCTTGCCACATCAAAAGCATTTTGCAAGTTTTTAAAATTAACTTCCTCAATCAGCCCTCGAAGGCGGGGCTCTTGAAAAGAGAGGATATGCCTCTGACAGTACCCATTAGCTCAGGACGGTAGGATCAGAACTTCCCGTGGTCACTGGAGAAGTGAAATACGCATGGTCTGAGGATGCTGTTTCTTCGTTATAGTTTAGACTGCAGTTATCTCCAGCTTTGAGGACAATCTCAGGATCTTACCTGGGTTTGCGTGTAGAATTATTGATTCTTCAAGTAGTATAAATACTCAGTTTTTAAGAATATGCGGCAGGCTCTCTGAACTCAGTGTCATGTAACCTTTCTTTTGGCTCACAACAATCAGGAGCTGTCTCTAAAGGCTTCTTAGTGAACTGAGGCGTTAAAGGGCTAAACAGATCTTACTGTTCAGTTTGCCTAAGTGACTGTCAGACAGAAGGAACTCTTTCCATTTGCAGTGCAGAAATGCTAAGGGCTAAAATCTTTTCCAGGGCTATTTTGAAGTTCTGGAGACATACAATGTTTAAAAAGCAGCTAGTCTGTTTTTCTTTAAACTCACGGACTCTAAAATTATTTTTACAAACGGCTGAGCCAATCGCAGACATAAGTGTTCATGTGTGGGTTGGAATTGCAGTACCCAGCTTGGCCAGGAACACTTGCCCACCACTTTATTATTGCCTGCGCTGAAATAGAACAACTTTCATGGACAGCACGGGCAATAGAGAGACTTTGAGGAACATTCTGTCTCAGGAAATTGTCGCTGAACAACTCATTGCAACTTCGCTGTCCTTTACTTCAGCAAGGTCTGCCAAGGCACAGACTTCTCCAAGTGCAGCGAACAGACTGCTGCAAGCAGCCTGGGCCCACCAGAGGGTTTTCTTTAGGATGTTGTGTGTTAATCACTACGATAATGACAGAAACTTTCCAGAAAGTTGTTTTTCTGCTTTGCGGGTGGGTGGAAGGGGAGGAGATGCTGTGACAGTGCTCTCCTTGCCTCGGAAAGCTGAGCCTCAATTTTGGGCTGACTTAAAACCTGTTGAGATTTCTAGGCCTGGTCACCTGAGATGTAAGAGCTAATGTGTTCATGTACATGATTCTTGCTCCTTTTGAAGATTTTCCAAAAGCTTATGCAAAACTTCATTCAAACTTAGTTTGGCTCACGTGTACGGGCCAGGCTGCAGCGGCACCGTAAGGGAAATGCTGCCGCCCTGTGCCCGGAGCAGGAGCAGGATCACCCGGCTGGAGGCAGCTATTGCCACCTGCTTCCGTCCTGAGCCTCGTCTGAGCCTGGCCATGAAAAATGTGTTACCCGTGGGCTCCGCAGCCCACCTGCCCGGCTCTGCAGGTGTTTGTTTTTTGTTTTCCTTTTTCTCCAGATCACTGGTCTCAGAACGAGTTGTGCATCCGCTGTTTGTGTTTCTCTCCGAGCGGTCATAGTTGCAGCGGGTTATTTCCTGGATAGTGGATTAGCAATAACGCTTTATTTTGTGCCAATTCATTATCTCTGAAGTGTTCTTACTGCAGCAAAGTTTGAGTTTTGATCTGGTTTTAATGCTTTTGCATTAGCCAAAACTCTTAGCACAGACATAGAAAAGAAACTGAATCCACGGAGTTTCCCTGGATAAAAACCTGCTAGGGCTTCCCAGACCGTTTGAGGATGGTTACAGTGAACCATCATTTTTAAAGCAAACGTACAATTAAAATGTGTGTGGGTATTTTTTTAACCTCCTTTTCATAACACTAGCGTATTGTAAACTGCATGAAATAAACCTGTTTTTTCCCTTTTAAAGTCTGATGTCTTATATCTTTCTTTTCTAAGTCCATTACTGTTGACATTAACGGGAGGGGTTCCAGGCCAGGCTGAATGAGGCTTTGGGCAACCTGGGCTGGTGGGAGGGGTCCCTGCCCGTGGCAGGGGGCGGCACTGGATCATCTCTAAGGTCCCTTCCCACCCAAACCCTCCTGGGATTCTGTGATCACTGAAAGTCCTAGTTCAGCACTTCAGATATAAAATGTCGTTGCATTTTTGTGCAGTGATTCAAAGCAGTAATAATTGTAAAGGAGACATATCCTTTTCTGTTGCCCCAAAGGCTTTGTCACAAAAAAGACATGTTTATTCAGATATATATCCACTGGGAAATTCAGGTATTTTCCTTTGTGTTTACTGTGACTGTTGCTGATCATTGTAGTAGGAAATAGTTCCCTCTGGTATGGGTATATAATCACACAAAATGCAATGTACCAAGTTTTAACTTAACACTTTGCATATGTTTTCTTTCACACGACTCACAAATTGCCCTGCCTAACATCACAGATTTATTTTAGCATCCAGTACTTTGCTTTTTAATATAAATGCTGCTTTTGTCTGAAAAAAATAAGCTGAGCTAACATAAAGAAATGTAAATAAGAAGCCGCTTAGCACGTATTTGCTGCAAAAGTTCTAAAAGATAGACATGACTGAAGGAAGGAGAAGATTCAGTACTAAATACAGGTGGTTGAAATTATTCAGGCAGTTTGACAGCTGTGCCGTTTGCAAGTGCAGAAAGGTTCAAAATTCAGTACTGAGACGATCACTGGACTGCTCTTATGTTCCAAACTGCTAATAACAAGTATGAGAAGCTAAGACATGTAAGTTCTAAAATCTCCGAGGCTGTACAGTTACATATGACTAAAAGTATTTGCACTCTACAGTCAACCATTCAGTCCAGATTCCTGCTGCCCGGATCTGTGGCTTCAACTGTCTTCACCAGTTAGCAAAAGAAAGAGCAGAAAAGGGACAGCTGTGTACGCTGGACCAGAAACCAGCTAATAAAGGGGACATAAATGGTTAAGTCATTAACATCCTGTTTGGAACTTTTATAACATTTAGAGTTTATTTCGACCTAGCTTTCCTTTCTGTGGGAAGCTTCACTTCAGGCAGATGAAAGTGACCCTGTGAAAGTCTTGCCTGGCAGTTGTAAACACATAGTCTGTATGACATTCTCTAAGACTGCGATCTGTACAATTTCATGAGATTTTTTCTATCAGCAGTATGTTAACAGTTTCCCCAAACCCCGCTGCCTGTGGTAGTGTCACTGGAATAACTGGGAAAGGTACAGAGGAGGACGTCTGTCCTGGTTCTGCTGCGGGCATTTGCTACTGGCAAAAGACTGCTTAGCTAGAGCGATCTGTACTCTGACTTGGTGTAGCCACTACTGCACTTCTAACAGCCCTGCTGGAAGTCTCTGTTCCAACTCGGTGCAAAGACATGACCAGACATGCCAAATACATTTTCACCAAGTAACGTGCTACTGAGGTAGCAGCATCCAGTGACTGCTTGCTGCATCAGCCTGCAGCCAGGGTTTTCATTGAGATCTTTGAAATCCCCCTCTTTCCCCAAGTAATTTGTGACTGTCAGGATGTTTTCTGTACAGCTGCTAACTGTCCTCCATCTCTGCTTCAGCACTTGGCAGTTTTAAAAGGAATACAGAAATGAAGGCAGATGTTGCCGTAGGCAGGAGTGAAGGCCCACTGGACGGCACGTATCTGATTTTACATCCTTGTGATACACAATTGGCTAAAACACAAATGTGAACCATTCATTCCAAGAGAATGTAATTACTGTTAGATAACTAATCTATGGAGAGAAGCTAAATGAGGACTTGGCGAGAATAGGGCAGTGGTCCAAGGATGCAGTTTGCATTTTTAAACGTTTCTGTGAAATGTCACTTCTCGTATTTCTCGCTGCAACAGGAAGATGTTGAAACTGTCCAGCTGCATGGGGAGAATTGGAGCCTAAGGCCAGCCTTCCCTAGTGGAGGTGAATCCAAAGAATGAAAAGTCAGTTTCAACTTTTTCTCTGCACCTGCTAGATGTGCGATTCCAAGCACAAACTCAGACCATCCTGGAATGAGAGGCTTCTTTCATGATGTATAGCTATTGCAAATATGTGGAAGCTTTGGAAGCAGTTTGTCCTTTTCCATCTCTGCTGGCAATGAGGTCTCTTAAAAACATGAGCTAGTTGACAGACTTTTGAGATTTAGGAGAAAGATCTTGCTATGTCAGCAGTACCCACTTCTTGACAGCTTAGTGGTTTTCTTGAGACCAACCTAGAGGGGTAAAAACCAGAAAGAATACTCACCTTCTCCATCCTTTCTGCAGGAGTCAAAACCAAAATAAACAAGAACATTAATTGTTCAGAGGAGAAAAAAAAAGCCTGAAAAGAGCTATAAACAGACCACTCAGCTCACCCCCTGGGCTAAAAGCAGGAGTGGCTACAATTAAAAGACCTGTTGTCTAACTTGCTGTAAAGCCTCAAGCGGTGAAGCCTTCCTACGCACACTCTCCCCGTTAGCCAGCCTTTGCCAGTAGAAGGATTTTTTTCGTACCTCACTTCCATTTTTCTTACAGCAGTTCAAACTGAGGACATCTCGCCGCCTCCGTTATGGACATGAGTGGTCCGTTATTGCTTCACCCTGGGCAAGAGCCTTTCATCTTCTCCACGACGGTTTAAAGCTCCACCCTGTGTACATCATGTTCGAAGTGATACAAAACCCAAAAACGTTAACGAAATTTTAAGTGGGAATTTAAAAACCCAAACAGAACCAAGTATAAAGACGTCCAGCCGTGCCAAGAGGTACTCCGCCAGCGTTAGGGGCCGGTTGTAGCTGAACCCCGGTGCCTAGGGCTGTGGAGTTCCGTGCTCTGGTCAGGGCCGACCCCATCTCGGTTATTATTTTTTAAATAGTTAATTCTGGAGTTCCCAAGAAGATGAACCATTTCAAACTTTCTTTCTCCCTAGAACGTAGTTCGAGAAGCATTAACGAACGCTGGCTGGTGCCGGGCACGGCCCCGGAGGTGTCAGCGCTGACCTCTCTCGTTTCATTAAAACCAGAAAAAGTCCAAGGCGAGAGCAGGGCGCGAGTCATTCCCTGAACGCGTTCCCGGAAACAGCGGAACAGCCGCGCGCCCCGGGGGGAGCCACGAACCGCGGAGCGTCACCCACGCCGCCGCCGACCAACCGGACGAAACAAAAGCGGCGCCCCGCCCCCGGGACGGCCAATGGCTCGCCAGGAGTGACCGCGCCCCGTCCCCCGCTCCCTCTGACAGGCTTTCCCGCCTGCCTATCACGCGCGAAAGCCCCGCCTGGGGCGGAGCCCCTATCCTCCAATCAGAGGCCTGGCTGGGCACAGGGGGTGGGCTTCTGCTAGGCTCGAGCGCGTCCCGGGGCAGGCGGGGCCTCACAGACCTGCGCGAGCGCCGTTGGAGGGACCAGGCCTTTTCCGGGCGCAGGTGACTCTCTCAGCGCCCGAGGTAAAAATTCACCCAGTTTATTGACGGGGCCTTGTGGGAACCGAGGGGCACAAGGGAGTGATCTAGCTTAGCGGAGCCCTGCTGGGATTCCTTCCTGCGCTCTGTGCGCAGGCATTGTTCTGGTCACCTCGGGGTCCTGTGTCGTGAGGATGCGTAAAGCGTGGCGGATGGATCGCCCTTGGGGTCATACCACGCCGGCGCAGCGGTACGGACGGGTCGGGCTGAGGGACACACGGCGCTGCCGCGCTCCGCACCGAGACGAGAGGGAGGGAAACTCCGGCCTAGAGACAAAGGGGGGGAGCCGAGCCGGGAACATCCGGGTCACTCGCTGCCGCTTCGATCCGGGACACGCGCGGGTGCTGCGGCCGAGCACGGTGAGGCCTGGCCAGGCGAGGGGCCTAGGGCGGCGGGGCCTGGTGTGCCGCGCAGGCGGCCCCGGGCCCTGGGCGAGGGGGGACTGGGCTGGCGCTCGCCGCTCGTGGCGCAAAGGGACGGGCAGCTGCGGGCCGGGCGTTTTCTGCCGCGGCCGCGCGGCCGGGCCCGCCGGCGCACCGTTGCTCGCCTCAGGCGGGCCCCGCGTCCCCTGTGGCCCGGCCCCGGAGGTCTCGGTCGCCGCGGGCCGCGCTCGCCGTGGAAGTCGGGGTACCCCCGGGCCTGCGCGAAGCGGTTCCCGCCCCGACGAGGAGTTGCCCGGGAGCCAGCGGGTAGGCGCCGGGTGCTCTGCGCAGGCCTCGGGCGCTGGCACCGGCCCCTCTGCAGGGCCCGCGGGGCCAGCGGCGGTTGGCGGAGGCCGGCCGTGCTCGGCCCTGCCGCCGCCGCTGCGGGCGGGGTTACTGGGCCGCTCGGGCCCCAAGACCTATCGCCGCGCGGCCCCTTTTGTTGTTCTCCTCGCGACTCTGGTCGCCGTCCGGCTGGTGCCGCCTCTTCCACTGCCTGCATGCCGCAGGCGGGAGACTTTGTGTTCCCGTCCAGCGTGCTTGGGTTAAGCCCCAGCCCTTGGCCTTCTCCACCCTTCTGAGAAGTAAAGTTTGTGTAGTTTTGGGACAGACTACTCCAGCTGATGATTTCTTCCTGTGTCAGTATTTAACCAGCAGAGTAAAAAAGTCAGGCCAGCAATTGTAACGATTTTTTTTCTTGTTGATTGTAATTAATAAGAGCTATTGAAAGCTCTTGAGACTTAAAGAGCGTGTTGTTCATGTATTTAGAGACTGTCACGGGTCAGAATTGTAGGTGTGATTGCTGTTCCTGTGGCGTGGAAACGCTTCTTTGCAAGACTTTGTGTTGGGAATTGGGTTCCCTCCTCCCCCCATCAGAGCGTGTAGATGGGGAGGTGATCTGTAACGAACACACCTACGATGAGTGTGTTGTTTTGTCCTTTTCTCCAAAACAGGTAGTAGTAACAGCAGCAGAGGCAAGATACTGAGTGAATTTGGAAGTTTCTGTTAATTTTCTAATGAGTTGATGGCAGTGAAAGGGACATTGCTACCTCTTAATGCTGGCGTATGTTTGGGGGGAATTAAAGCCAAACAAAATGTGAAGACTGGCCTTCTAGGCTTGTGTGGCCCCTGCAAGGCAGGGTTCATATCCTTCCTCTGGTGCAGAAGTTTTTGTTCTTTCAGTGATGTAGTGCATAATATGTTGGGACTTCAGTTCTGTTCGTTAGCAGTAATTTTTTTCAGGTGAAGAAAACAAATTAGATGTGATATTAAAGAAAAAAAAATCAAACCCCCAAGAGCTGAGGTGTTTGGGTTTGTTTGTGTGGTTTTGGTGGTATGTGTGATGTTTGGTGTGTTTGTTGTTTTTTTTTTTTAAATTTTTCACATTAATAGAGATGTCTTGCATTTGCAAAGTTTTTCAAAATCTTTCAAGAGCTAAACTTAATATACAGATATTTGGGCAAACTAGTATTCCAAAGGAGAGAGAAGAAAAAAAAAGTGCATAAATTACTGAAGAAGATAAAGGTAGCAGTGATCATATAATATCTTCAGGTTTAGTTCCCACTTAATATCTCACTTCTTCCTGCTACTCCATAATTTCTGAGAACAAAATATATGCTGAGATGATCAATCTCTACTTGTCCTATCTCAGGCTCCAGCAGAACTAAAGTTAAATCCTTTTACGGAAGAGCTGCTAGAGAGTGTATATTGGCAGTTCATTAATAGGTTGATTTGGTTTTGCAGGGCTGCTTACCTAATGAGACCTTAATTTTTGAAGTGGTGGAGTGGGCTTTCAGTCTTTAATCTCACCTAGCAGTAGTTTGTGACGAGGTTTTAGATGCTCACCTGCACTTGTCGGTTTTAGATGCTCGTCTGTAACTGAAGCCTGTGGAGACCATACCCATGAAGTCTGTGGTCTCTCATCATGCCATTGTGGGTGTACTCTGTCAGTGTTTAACTCCAGTCAGTGCTTGTTATCAGTGCCTAAGTCAAATACAGCCTTCCAGTGCTGAAAGGGGGCTACGGGAGAGATGGGGAGGTCCTTGTTCAGGGAGTGGAGTGACAGGATGAGGGTTAACGGGTATAAGCTGAAAGAGGGGAGATGGAGATGAGATCTGGGGAAGAAATTTTTCCCTGTGCGGGGGGTGAGGCAGTGGCCCAGGGTGCCCAGAGAAGCTGTGGATGCCCTATCCCTGGAGGGGTTCAAGGCCAGGCTGGATGAGGCTTTGGGCAACCTGGGCTAGTGGGAGGTGTCCCTGCCCATGGCAGGGGGTGGCACTGGGTGAGCTTTAAGGTCCCTTCCCACCCAAACCCTTCTATGAAATGCCTCAAGGTTTGAAACGATGTTTATAGAAGATAAATCTTTAATTTGCTAGGGCACAGTACAGTGCGTAACCAGTTGCAGAGCCTGAAAGCTTGTGGCTTTTTTCTGTTGAAAAGTTATTGGATTGGCAGCGTTCCGTGGGACATACATTGTTTATATGCCCTTTGAGAAGCTGGCAGTTCCCCTGAGGTGCCTGTCATTAATTGGCTGTTAGCCACACGAAATATAATTCACGTATTTGAAAGCATCCTGTAATATGTTTCTTGTCAGAAAAGGTACCTGCATTACTAAACCATCTTAAGATGATTTGAATGGTTTATAAGCACAAATGATTTTCTCAGATTATTGTGGGAAGGTTAGAATTGTTGCAGTGGACCACCAGAGACGAACAGCGCAACTGAAATTCTGCTGTATCTTCAGTGGTTCACTTACATCTGTTGCAAGGGCATGGGCTCAGAAAATATTTAAAATTACTCCATGTATAATTTGGTTAAGGGAGAGGGTTTTTGTTCTGACAGTATCTTTTCAGTGGCTCCACATCTCCTTCATCTGAACAGACTGAAATCTGAAGCGGTATGTTTGTGTTGGCTAAGTCCTGAAAGCCTTCTGACATAACCGAGATGCAGATGCGTGTGTTGGGAATACTAGAGGAATATCGGACTGAATATAGGATGTTTTTGTGTGTGCATGTTTACTGAGTGTTAATGGGCCCTTTTAAAACTTTATATGACATGAGTGTAATTGCTAGTTTGAAGTTGAAATTATGGATTATGGCCATCCCTGCAAAACTGACTTTGAAAAAAAAGCTAGGAGGAGGGATCTGAAATACCAGCTGTCCTAGGAACCTCATAGAACTCTTAATCTGGTGCTTTTAAAGACTTTTAGTTAAGGTGTCTGTACTGCTAGGCCACTTTTGATGATGTGTAAATACTTAAATTGGAAGTGTGCTGTCTTCTAAGCTTTAAAGGGTGTAGCAGAGGAACGTGAGATGAACAGATCTACATATCTTACATGGAACAGTGCCTGGTAAATCTTTCCAGCATGAACATCATGCTAAAGGGCATAGCATAAATGTGCGATCCTTTTAAAGCAAAGATCCTTGTGAGCTACAGTTCATGTGGTTGTAGTAGTAGACCGCAGTACTCCTACGAGTAATCTATATATTAATAGAATGTGAATTTGCCATCATTCCTAACCAGTGTTTAAATGTTTGTTTTGATAGAGTGGTAACGCTCCCTTGATTCTGTGAGCTTGTGTAGTGGAAGAATCATCCTTTCCCGGCTGTCAAAGGCTCGTTAGCCGTGTGTGGAGCTGAGGACAAACTGGCCTGACTTCACCTGCCAAGTGTCAGCTCTCACTTAACGGGGTAGAAGTGCAGGAGGGAAGAAGATTAAAAACCTTCCCTGGAGTTTGTTTTGACCGTGTGGCTGATGAAACCCTGAGTTTAGATAGAGTTTGACAATGCGCTTTGCTGTTCTGGGTGGATGGAGAATCCTCCCCTGAACTGGAGAGCACCACTGTGCTGCGACCATAGTGTCTGGAACTATTCTTGCATCATATGCAGTAGCCACTTGTGCTCTGCGTGTTTCTTCTGCAGTCTCAGTTGCCACGCTTGGCTGTTACTGGGGTAGAGGAGGTGCAGAAAGATCATCCAGTTCATACTGGAATTGAAAACCTGCCTTGTGGAATGAGCGGGCCACGGGGTCTTCCTTAGCGCGGGTCTGTACTGCTGTCGGCTCCTGCTGCTGTCCAGAAGTGGTAGAGAGGCATCACTGCAAAATGGAGTTGATTTTTGTTAAGGTCTGTGCCCGTGTTGCTTTTGTGTGGAATACTGTCTTTCAATGGGAATTTACAGTCTAAAGATGGCACCACTTATTCCCCAATTTGCCGGAAACAGGAGCAGTGCGGGTGTTTGCCTGCGGAAGAAAGACATCCCTTTTGTGCTGTAGTGAGGAGATGGGTCGTGTTTATCAGCCAGGCAAGCAGGAAGTCTGCGCACTTTTCCCAGTGCCAGTAGTGTTTCTGTTGTCAATCTGCTGTCAAAGTCATTCCTAAGATGTGGTTCAGATTTTGTAGGTCAAGTCCAGGTACTAAGAGTTTGTTGATATGGGAAACTTGATGTTATTCCTGATGTTAACCTTTGCAGGGTGTGCAAAAATGTGTATCATGGCTATGGTAGTAAAAATCAGAGGCCAACATACTTTGTGAATGAGCAGGACTTATAAATAGATAATATAATGTGTTGTTTGCACTGCAAGTAAAAGTTCATACTAAAACAAATTATTTTTGTTTTAGAGGGACTCTGAATATGTCTGGCATAGCTCTTAGCAGACTTGCACAGGAGAGAAAAGCCTGGAGAAAAGACCATCCATTTGTAAGTAAAAGAACTGTCAAACTTCTGATTCTGCAGTTCTTTTGGTGTTCTGATGATGAATGTTTTTCTTTACCTTGATGTGACTTTTTTGAAAACTTAATTATTTTTTAAATGAAAAACTTCTTAGAACTGTGTAGTGCAAAAAGAAGAAACTCTGTGTAAAGATAAAATGTCATTAAATATTTTAAGTATATCTTCTGAAATCCTCACCCTTTGGCTTTTTGCCTTAATTCAGGGATTTGTAGCAGTACCTACGAAAAATCCAGATGGCACAATGAATCTAATGAACTGGGAGTGTGCTATTCCAGGAAAGAAAGGGGTAAGACTTACTGTTGTCCTAACATCTCATTTAAGTGAAAGGTAATGTAAACCTGCTCGTGCATCACCCTGGCAACTGAGAATGTAAATTACATGTAGTGTAATGGAAATGCTTGGATCTTGCTGCCACTTCAGAATCTGTGTGGAGTGGGCTCAGAGAGATATTGGACGAAATATACCACGAGCCTGTTCAGCTGTTGACACTGACCAATCTTAAGAAAACATTTTTCAGAGGAGAATCCTGCATTGGGCAAACTTGAGATTGTCTTCTGCTTCATGCCAGAGTTTGTTGTGACTTCTGTTCTTACTAAGTGCTCCTTTAAGCCCTAAAGCTTCAAAATTAATACTACCAAAATGTTGCCTCTGCTGGTTAACTGCTGGTACCTTTTTTTGTCCACAAAATAGTGAGACCCTTCAGTCCTAGAGAAGTTCTGTAGCACTGTAGTTAACTTCTTTGATTTAATGGAAAATAATTCTGCACTATCAATGTGGAATCTCATTGCCTTCCATTTATGGAATTTTCTCTGTTTGTATTAGGGAAAGAAGCACAAAACTCTCTAACATTGTTTCTTTTTATCTGATTTCACTTGTGCTTCTGTGTCCCTTTCCTTAAAATAATAAGGGAAAGGGAAAAGTCTGTAGAGACCAGAATTGTTTATTTCTATCAGCTTGATCTGGTTCTAGGAGATAGGATGAACACAAACTTTCAAGTGGAAATAATCATTAATGCGTGAAACTTCTTTGGTTTTGTACACTGCCATTATAACATCTCATTCTGAGCAGAATCTTGTTTCTGTTTTCCAAGATGTTACTTAGCGTGCAGAAATAATTCTTTAATTCATTGGATGCAGTTGTTTCTTCTGAGATTAATACTATTAATTATTTGGTGGTTTTCATTCTTTTGGGTCTTCAGTGTTTTGCATTGGATGCAGGTCTTTTGTTGCTTTGCGTGTTCTGCTGCCTTTTGCCAACTTGCTTAAGTCCCCTTATGGTCTCATTTCCTAGATTCTGAGAAGACAAAGCGTGTAGGCAAAACCTGCAGATTCCTTATTCCCGTCTCAGTTTAGTGCTGAACGTGGTGTTGCTGTTACGGTGATAGTTTAGCTCAGTGCTTTGGTAGCTCAAGCTCACAGCTTGAGTGAGTTCTTAAAAGAAGCACCTAAAAATAATTCAACGTTATAAGGAAAAACTCTTCGCCTTATGTTCTGACAAAACCAGATTATTCCTCACAATAGCCAGTTACGTGCCTTATCAAGATGTCATCTTCAAATACTTAGACAAAATCTTTGTGCCACATGAAATCTTCATGCTACTGCTTTAAAGTTTTGTAAACCGCAAAATGGAGCAAACAAGACCCCTAAAGCCAGCTTCTTGCCTCCTAGAAAATGCATCACACCAGGAAAAAAAAAAGTTATGATTCCAGGTAGAGATTTATTTTTAAAATTGGGATTTCTACTTGAGCAAAGATGCTGTCTCTTTAACAAGGAGCAGCAGGCCTTTCTCATCTTTACCAGACCAGCTAGTTGCTCTCTGTTGCCTTTTGCGTTCGGAGGCACACTGTACTGCGGCTGCTGCCCTGGAGACAGATGAGTAGTTGAAACCACCAAGATGGTTTCTTGTTAGCCAGGTCAAAAATTGACGTAAAGTGGTGTTAGTCCTGGGTTGGATATCTCCATTCATTTTTTTTTTTTTGACAGCAAATCACTTGTTAGCTACCCAGAATTTGACTCTGAGAACATCTGCAACCTGTCTGGTGACACAATGAGATTTTTATGATACTGCTGTTATACTATTGCCTTGGTGAGGCTTTTGAGTGTCTGCTGTCCTTCATCTGTAAGATATGTTGCTCTATCAGAAAGACAGTCAAAACTTTTTGTTGGCTGTTCTGGTGTTCTATTTGAAGAAATTATTAAAAACTAACAAAATAGGAAAACTTTATTCTGTCAAAAGGCTCCTCTCTTCTAAAAATGGACAAGTTTGTCTCCTCTGAGAAGGTATGGAGAACAGATGTTTCTAGTTGTTGACAACTGACTACAGCTGTTCAGAACAAGTTCTTTAAATACAGATAGCAAATGTGTCAAACTCATTTGCTTTTAAAAACTTGGTTATCTTGGTGTTACGTAGCACATTTTTTCCTATTTTAGCTTGAGACCTTGCACAGTAAATACCAATGACAATGGAGTGCTTTTTCTTTTTTGGGGTGAGGTTTTTTGGTAGTTTTTTTCTTTTTTTCTTTTTCCTTCCATTAAAAATCACATGATTCAGGTATGAAAGAATGGAGAGAATTGGGAATTTCCTTCTAAGGTGGTCTTCAAACATACCAGTCTGTCCCTGAGGATAAGATTTGATCACTTACGCTGATATGATGTGAGACCATTTTTACTCCAGTTTGTTTTAAAGAATGAGCCCAACGCTTACGTTCATTGCACTGTTTCCATAGCAAGGGCAAGTTACAGAGAAGCGGTCTGAATTTTACATGTATAATAAACTTTTCGGTATTTCTGTGCTTCTTACTAGAAGTCAGTTTGTCAGAATATGAGCTTTTCTCCTTGTTTCCAAGTAAGATGACAAGGAAGTATATGTTTGAGACACGCTTTTTGTCCTTTGCTAGATGCTTTTCCTTGTTTGTATGCCCCTTTGGAGTAGTGCTGTCTTGTTTGGTCTAGTAGTACAAGATACGAGAACTGCTCTTGTCAGTGTTTTTCTCAGTTTCTGATAGGGATAAAAAGCTCCTTAGTATTCCTGTTACACAAAAAGATGGAATCTGTGAGACTACTTGCTACCAAATGCAGATGGGGTAGTTCAGGCTACTGAACCTCATACTAACGGTAGCAGTACTACAGTGCTGTCCAAATCTTTTGTTCCTTTGTGGTTTCTTAGCTACATTCTCATGAGGCATAATAGAAGCCACTTATATACAGGTGCTTAAGGGGTGTATCCCTAACCTATCTTCTCAGGCTTACTGTAAGTGGGCATAAAATGGCCCCTTCCTCATTGCATGTGTATCATGTAAAGCTTTAGAAGTACTCTATTCTTCTACGTATTATGAAAAATTTACTTTTATATGGAATTATCGCCAGTGATCCCAGCTCTGTTGATGCCTCAGCAGCACTTACTAGCTGTAATGAAGTGGAAAAGCAAAGTTTTCTTTCTTCAACTCCCTATGTAGGTAGTGTAACTTGTCTTGGTGTAGACAGCATGTTCCAGGGTAGGACAGTTATTTTCTACTGTGTACCAGAAGGATGTCTCATGTTTTGCCTGAGAAACTATATTCTTGGTAAACTTTTTTCCCCCCACAGGTTTGACTTTTCTTTGCCATAATCTAAACTCTACCTTAACTTTTTTATAGACGCCATGGGAAGGAGGCTTATTTAAACTACGGATGCTTTTCAAGGATGACTACCCTTCTTCACCCCCAAAATGTAAGTAAAATGACTAAAAAACATAGGTTTATTAGAACAATGTCTATAAACTAGTCCATGAGGCTCTAGGAATGAT
>WKFP01000109.1:0-35476 GCA_011057875.1 Pterocles orientalis
AGAAATGAACAGACCTCAACGTTGCTGCTATCCTTTGGATGAAAAAGTATTGCTTCAAGCTGTACAGAAAATGATTGTGTTCTGAATTTGTATAGAAAAAAGCAGTTTTGTAAACTATGTAACTGCTGTGTGATGTATTTTTCTTCCTTCCCTCATTCTCACAGACCAGGACTTGTTTTTTCCGCTCCATTGCGTCCATGTTACTTGTTACTGCCACTAGAAATGGAGACTTGGGATCAAAATGTGTTCACTGTTGGATATTCAAGAAGTGCAGCATAAAGCAATTAATGTTAATAGCAGACTTTTCCTTGTCTGCTTCTGAGCAAAATTTTCTAGAGCATTTCTTAATTTCCATTAAGAAATTTGAGATACTCTGGGTTGTATCTCAGCAAATGCCATCTACCTGAGTGAAGTTTGTGTTCTAGTAATTGGAGATCTTACTCCAGCATACGAAAAAAAGCTGTAGTTTTGGAAACACTGGAGGATGGAATAATCTCAGGTAGAAGGGGGAATACAGAAAGGTGTTGGTGTTCTTCTTACAGAGTGAAAGCATGACAAAGATAGCTGACCTGTTACTTGTTTTGATAATAGATACATACACATCTGTTTCTCTACTACTTTGATTTTTAGAGGAATAAGCATTGAGCAGTGAAATACATAGGATATGTCAGAGGAAGGTAGAAGTTCAGGTGGTTTCTCAGCAAGGAGAGGCAGTGCTTTGAAGTCTGTCTTGCACAGGTGCAGAGTGACAAGCAGACAAAACTTTTCATTCATTACAATGCCTTTCTAAAGAGATTTTTTTAAATAGGCTTCACCAAAGTGATTCTTTAAAAAAAAAAAGGAAAAAAAAGGTAGTGCTGTACTTGCTCACATTTCTCTTCACCTTTCTTCCAAGCCATTTTTATTGCTGTATCTCTGTGTGCACATAGGACGGAGATTTGGCAGAACTTCCTCTACTTAGGAAAGTGCTTTGGTCATGCTAGGTGTCCATCAGTGACTCTGATGGAGGCGGAGAAGTGTTGACTGTTTCATGGTTACTGCTTGAGGAAATTAATCCCCAAATTAAGTGGATGCTTGAACCAGTGCAAGAACGGCATTCAGAGAAGTGCGGCTGTCTTAATTTTCCATGTATGTCCCTAGTGCCAGCAGTGGGGTTGGCAGCTGTCCTGCCTGAGCCCCACTGCCAGCTCCCTGTGGGGCTGGTGCCCTAAGCCCCCCATGGCACCTCTGCAGAGGTGGAGAAGGGCTGGGGTGGCTCCGCGGCTCTGCTGCCGGCTGTGTCCTTGCTGGGGAGCAGGTGGGCTGGGCAGCGTGGAGCCCCACGCTGCCATCTGGGAGCATGTCCCTGCTCAGCTGCCCCACTGACCCTTTCCTCCTCCTGCACCTGAGGGTCTGGGCTGCCCTGCTGTTGGCGTGCGATGGCCACATGGGACGAATGCTGCCTGGGCTTGGCTACGTGGCCTCAGCAGCTGAAGCCAAGCTAAATCAGGAGGCTTGAGGATTTCAGTCATCAAGGGAGAGAGGTCAAGCTGGCAGCAATTCCTTGTTGCATGAGTTAATATTGGTTAGTGCATGTGCTCTACTCTGCTTGGATGATGGTCTTTATTTCGCTGGAATTTAGGACAACCCCAGTCTCTATTTATGACTAGATGCTGCTGAAGAAAGTGTTTTGGCTGCATAAATAGTGGTTGATCCCTCACCCCGCTTCACTTTCTTCAGGTTCTGGTGCTTGTCGAACTTTAAATAAAACTTTGTGCGACTGTGATACAGTTTGTGTTGTGACATCTATAAGCTGGGCTCCAGCTGGGCTTCATGTGTTAGATATGTGCAGTAGATGCTGTCTGGGGAGGCTGGTGATAATGTTCAGGTTAGATGGATCCCACATGTTATTCTTTGTTACTCTTGGATCTATGTAATTTTCTAGGACCTCTTAATTGTTAATAGTGCCATATAAAAATATCATAGGGGTTTAAAGTACAAACACATACTTGGATGGTGTCCTAAAGTATTTTGGAGTTGTAAATAAGTACATAAAAAAAATGAAGTTGTGTTTTCAGAGCAGTCCTTTACAACGTGAATTAAAGAAAAGAAGAAGGAAAAAAGAAATAGGATGCAATCCGTGACTTAAGCACACACTCCAAGTTAAGCATGCTGAGCAAGCCTAAATGGGGTCCCTGGTGGGACTCCTTGTGCATGAAGTGAGGTATACATGGGGGCACCTGGTGGAGGTCCCAGCTCAGAGTCACAGGCTGTAGGTATGCCCTAATCCGAAAGTGCTAGCAGGGCACTGGGACAAAACTGACCCGGTGTGTTCCTTGGAGGGTTTGTTGGCTCCATGAAAATGCTCCATGAAGTAGTTTCATTGCTTTGGATTGAGCCAGGACAGGCCAAAGCATGCTCTTGTCTGCTAGAGATGTATTTATTTATGAGATAGTGTGGTCAATCTGAGTGCTCTGGAGGGAGGAGAGAATGGTACAAAATTCAGTATAAGCACTTAATGGCATGAAGACTTAGACTAACTCTGAAAAGGTTGCTTCATTTAGTACTGTATCTCAGTGAAAAGACTGTGAAGGCAGCAAACCCCATCACTTGTTGCCTTGGGAGGAGCAGCCCATGTAGCGCAGGCTGAGCAGGAGGAGCTGACAAAGGTAGGGACGAGGCAGCTCGCTGCCTTGCAAGTTTGCCCTAGGAACTGTTGCTTCTTTTAAAAAATAAAAAATGAATTAAATTGTATATTCCAAAGGCAGTTTATATGTTGTGTTTGGCAATTAAAGTTAGGAATGCAGCTGAGAGGGGGGATGCAGATCACTGCAGACAGGAATGGAATTGTCTCAGTGGAAAAGATGAGTAACTCCAGAAGAGAGTCCTGTACAAGCAGTTCACTTGTTTTAGTCAACCCATCAGAGAGGGAGTTGAAATGGCAGAAGTCAGTGAGTCTTGACAAGTTTCCACCATGCTAACTGGAAGAAAGGATGTTTCTTTGGTGCCTCACATGAAGGAAAGCAGTGGTTGTCATTGCCTCGGTAATTCTGTTACCCGTCATTCCTGCGTGTGACTGAAGCACAACACATGTGCAATGTCACCGTTTCTGTTAAGTAATACTTTCCATCCCACAGTCTCCTTGCAGACTTATTTGTGAAGCACTCATGTTTTTCTTACTTGATAACTGGCAGTTGCATGCTCTTCTCTCCTCCCAAATCCTCATCCCTGCCCCAAAATCAAACTACTAAAAAGTGCAGGGATAAACTCATGGCATCTTGCCTATCCCTGGAGCCGCAGCCCAGGCCTGGCTGAAGCCCAGCCTGTTGGATGGCCAACGCCTTGCTCCTGCTTGAGGATACTCTGCACGGCACAAGCAGTGAATGTTTGTAAGAGCTGGGATCTCACTGCAGCGCCTGGGAATCGTAAACTTCGGTCTGGTGTTGCGTTGGCCAACTCTTTCCAGGGGTGGGCACTGCTCTAGCAGAGACTGTGCATGTGAACCTCAGCAACGTTGCAGAGCTGGGTCCTCTAAAGCGGATGCCACATGTCCCACATGGATGGAGGCCTTAATTCTGCTCTTACATACTCACCATTCCTGGAAGCCGTTTATATTTCTGTTGTTTCCTGACAGAGAAGCTTTGGTGTTGTGTCCCATATAGATCAGGCACAGATGACGAGTGGTTTGTTGGGGTGGGATGCTTCACTTGAAACTGTGCTCACTCCTGCGTCCCTCGGAAGCTGGTTGCTCTGCCCCTGAACTGGGGAGCTGGCAGGATTTGTAGGCATATACCCTGCGGTGGGTGGGTGCAGTGAGGTCGCACCTCTGAAGCCCGTTGTCAGTTCTGTTCCGTTCCAGAGGATTTGGCTTTGCCTGCTCGGCCGTTAGGCCTGGCAGATGAACGTGTTTAAAAATAGATCTGGCCGCTAACTGTTTGAATTCCCAGGTGGCTGACTTTCCATGTAATGGGACTTTCACCATAATTTATCCGCTTGGGCTGTATTAGCGATGAAAAGCCGCCTTTCTGCAGTCCCGGTTTTATTCATCATGTTTTGTTTCTGCAGTTGCTCAGCCTTTATGTCACTCAACTTTGCTAGTGGGTGGCTTTTGCTACTGTAAAGTTTGAGGTACCCTATTGAAGAGAAGCTATACTGCAAAATTACACCTTTATTACACCTATCCTAGTATATATACACCTGGCCTGGGTGTGCGAGGTACTCGCTGTATCTGCTTCTCCCTTGGGCAGGTCTGTCTGGTGCTGCAGGGCTGGTCTCTCCCCGAGGCTGCCTCACCAGCAGCAAAGGGAGGGTGGTGTCTTGGAAAGTAGAAGAATCTAGTGTGGGCTGCATGGCGAAGTGGTTTTTCTTTTTGGCAGCTCTGTTTTCTTTGACTGTAATTCCAGCAGCCGTGCTTTGTGCGTGACTCTCGGAAGCAAGTTTCCAAGTCCTGTTGGTGTGGTGACTTGGCTGGTGCCAGCACTCTATATGACCTGTCCCTCAAGGGACATATGACACATATGGCCCTCAAGGTGCGTGACACCTGCTTCTGTAATATTGATAAAAGCAAAATACTCAGAGGAAGTTTTTCCCCCTCCCCTTTTCCAAGTGAAGCTTCAGCTTTGGAGCTCTCTCTTCTAAGATATGCCAAGGGACTACACCTCAAAAAAGGTGTTGTATGAGTTTGAAAGCACAGTATAATCAGCGGTGTGGGGTTTCTGTTAGCGTGTCACCTCACCCTGCTTCACCAGCTTTTGAAAAGCTTGACAAGAAAAGTATAATTTATAGTTTATGACATGTTTATACAGAAACAACAGTATTTTGCCATAGACTTGTATTTTTCACTCTCTTTCTGTAACTCACCTTGGACCGCTCAGTTTTAGAAAGTGTACGCATTATAAAGTTATTTTTTCTGGTTTTATGTCTTTTACATATAAAGTAAAAGTGTGGAAAGTTTTAATAAAAATATACTCTCTTTTTACGTCATTAACTTCCTATGCCATCTTCTTCAGTGTTCTGTGATGCTGAATGAGCATTCCTCCTGTTTCTTGAAGCATCTTGCTTTTGTTAGTGTATAATGTTTCTGCAATTCATTAAGCTTTATAAGAGTTTCTTCATAGTGAATGAAAAGAATTGCAGGTATTCCAGGAATCTATGAATAGCTATTTCATAATAAAAGGCTAATAAGAGGGGAGCATTTTTCGTGGTAATCTGAGTTTCAAGAAAGGTAAGTATTAAAGCTCAGTGTTACGGCCTCCTTGCTCAAACTTGATACTTGTATAAAAGAAAGCTGTAGTCTTCAGTGAGATTGCGGAGAGATAAAAAGACAGATCCATGCTGTGTCGGAGTATTTCTTGCCACAGCACTGAGCGAGCACTGAGGTTTCTTTATCTAAAGCAAAAGTGACAGCAGTGCTGCCTTCAGCCTGGCCAAGAGCTGAGGTACAAGCAGGGTGACTGGATAACAAGTCCCGTTTGAGTGCCTGTAAAAAGTAAATAACTAAATTACTTGCAAATTCTGTAGTATGCTAGAAGTCCGTCTCTGGTAAGGAACAATAAATAATTCTTATTTGGAAAGACATCTTAAGATGACCGTTTTACCTTTTAAAGAAGTAATTCTGCTGGATCTGCTTTGCTTTATGTAGTGAACAGTGGTCGCTGCTGTGAGAGCCCTTCAACCTTAATGCCTTCCTTTTAGGAAGTGGTATTGCTAATGGGAAGTTGTACAGATTAGGTTATATCAGTGCCTGGTTTCTATCAAACAGTTTGGCAGGAATTGCTGCATTCTCTGATAGATTTGGTCCTCTAATGGTGTATCTTTCTAAATGCAATCTCAAAGGAGATACTGTAGTATCACTTTTATTTCATGACTGTACTTAAGTATATTGCCTTTAAATCATGGAGGTTTATTGTGCTTCAGTTTACTTATGTTTAATTTTAAGCAGGGATTCCCTTGAGCTAGGTACTCAGTTTTACTTAAGGCACATAATGAGGTAAGTTTTAGATATGGACAATTGTTTAACAGCCATGGATTTTCACAGTATAATTAAGGTTAATGTTTTCTTAAACTTATTTGGTTTTGTATCTTTTTCAATTAGTGTCCAATAGAAAAGATAGGTTTATAGGCTACCTCTGCTCTATTTTTTTTCCCCCAATGTGATTTAATTATTTCGGGGGCGGGGGGGGGGAACCTCTCTGCTTTGGCTTCAGTGTTTCAGCAACGTATAATCTTAGAGGAATATGCTAAAGCCTGGATTTGGCTAAACTTTTATTTTTCCTCTCTTATCAGTAATGATCAGGAACAGGTTTCCATAATTTAAGGCTTCTTCCAAGGGCAATAATATTACCTGTGCTGTGGGTTCAACCCACACAAGGTGGGTTTCATTACAGATGCTAAAGAAGGAACATTTCTCAGTCAATGCTTGCAACAAAATAAAGTTCTTTTTTCCTGTTGTCAGAAGCAGCCTTAGGATTTTGCTATTGGGGAAAATTACCCCACAACGAGTAAGTCTAAATTTATGCTTATGCTATATCAGTTTTGAAAATAATGCTTTTTTCTTTCTAGAGTAAGAGACATTCGATTTAATTTTACTGGTTCAAGGTATACTGTCTTTATCAGCAAGACACGGACAAGTCCTGCCTGTGTATTTGAAAGGAGTAGGAACATTTAGATGGGGTCTTGCTTCACACAGGAAAAATTTTCTCCCCAGAAAATAGAGTTCATTGAGCCAGTTTAAACTGGGAACGTGTTTTCTATTTTAAAAGGGCAGAACATGCACAGAGTGTGCCGTGTGTTAATGACTTCTAGTTAGCTGGGACTGTTGTTTTTGCACCAGCTGTGCTACATGTGAAAACTGAGAAAATTTAGAAGCACATGCAAGTTTTCTAAACCAGATAAATATTGAAAAAAAGTCTTTGTCCCCCACAGGCTGTGTTTTGATCCTCAAGCTGTTGTGAGGAGTTTATGTATTGTTTTCTGCTCCTCACAAGAGGTACTTGTCTTTAAAAGAAATTAAAAGCCCCTGTGGGAATGCCTGTTCTCTAGGAAGCTGTCAAGGCTTTCTAGCTGTATATGCAGTAAAGCTTACGTGTTACTTGCACGAAAGTTAATTGCTCCTATGTTTAACTTAATCACAGACCTCATGCATTTAAAGGAATTAAAATCTGGGACTTGTCCTTCCTTGGTGGTGGCTGGATTTTGCGAGGGATGGGGGTGTGTGCGTGTGTTTTATGTACAGAGCTTTACTTTTTTTCTAAAATTGTCATTTTTTCTCCTTTAGAATTATTGCAATAAACCAAAATGCCTATTTTTAATAGAAGTGAGTGCAGTCTAGAGTACAGGCATGCTTTTTTTTTTTTTTTTACTGCTTTTACAAATCACTTTCTACATACCATGCTGAAGTATATTAGTAGGCAGTCTGATTTATGGTTGAAGAAAAATACCTTTGCTAGTGTTTTTGAGAATATGGGAAGGAAGGAAATGGCTTGGCCTTCAGTCAAGAGAACAAAAACTCTCTTGTTGGTTTATGAGTTTTTGGGGTGTGCCTACACCCTAAACATGTTGTAATAGCATTTATTTTGGAAGCTTTATTTGGAGCTTTCATCAACACCTTGATGAGGGGGGGAGAGTTACCATTAACCCCTCGGCTTGGCCAAATCATGGCTTAATCCATCATTAATCAGCCTTTGCAAATCCTGCCTGGACTGGTCTTTCTGGCTTTGAAGAAAGAATGAGGTGTTCACCAAGATTTTCTGCTAATCTCTGTGTAGATATTGCTGGTGATCTGTACAATGAGGAACTCTGGAAGTAGAAGTTCTACAGGTGTTTTAACAAAACCATAAGTAGTACTTCACTTAGCTGTCTTCAGCTGCCCATCTAATAGAGGATCCAGTTTAGGACTGCAACCTGCAAGTCCTTTTAAAGTCCTTTGAAGACTTTGCTTGGTTTTGCAAAGGGACCATGTGGTTGAAAACTGCTGAAAAGCTACATGTCAATCTGTGCAGATCACCTTGTGGCTATGTGCACCGAAAGGCTAGTAAGGCTTGCTCCAAATCAGAATATATTCTCCAGCTCTGATGGTGTAGGTATGACTAATGTGACATTTTCTAATCCCACACCTTTGTCTGCAGGCACGAGACTGAAAATGATTTTCTGTGTAGTTGTGGAGCCCAGGACTGGTGAAAATGCTGATCTCTCACTGCAGAGCCAGGACAGTACAAGCCTGGTGAGAAGGGTGCCCTCTTCTTTCCCTCCATGCTCTCATTAGCTTTTCATCATGGCAAAGCAAGGGGAGGATTGTACCTTCCAGAAGAAGCTGTGGCTGCTATATCACCCTGTGCTCCCACAGCCTCTGACATGGATGTGCTGGATGAGGCAGAGGATGAGGGGAACTGTAGGAGACCTCAGCAGGGTGCTGCACAGCTTAGACACTGTCTTTCGCTGGTGCAAGAGTTACTGCTGGTTCTTGAGGTCCCCACAACAGCAAGGGAGACCAGTTCAAGTGACTCTTGTGGTGAGGAAGGCAAAGATTGGGATTCTTGGTTTTCTAGTTACTAGAAAAACTGTCTGATAGATTTGTGTTACAAAGACATCAGCGTTCTCAGTTCTATAAGCAACAGGTTATTTAAATTAACTTTGAAGGATTGGAAATTTTCTTCTTCTGTGCTTGGCATTTTTAGTTAAAAAAGGCAACCTGAGAGAAAACAATCCTGGAGTGCAGTTCTTGTACCATGTGTAATCATCTTGCACACACGGGTTACGGAACTCTGTGTTGGCATCTGCTGTTGTGAGGGGCATCCGGGGGTTTGGCCCAGACCTCATGGTCCAAGGAGTTTCTAGATGGTGTAAGTGGACTCCAGAAAGCCTGTTGTGTGCCCTGGAGGGCACCCCAAAGCTTGCCCTGCTGCGCGGGAGTTGCTGTCACTGAAGGGTGATAAGCCAGGCTTTGCTCGAGTTACATTCAATACCTGTGTATAGGGAGTGTGTGCTGAGGTTACAAAGCTGAGCGTTCCAGAAGTGTTTCAGACATCTGTGCAACCTTCATTCAGGGTCCAGTGTCTTGTGTGCCACAGACCAGTCCCTGATTTGGAGACAGCCTCCTCCTCCTGCCTGCAACTCCTGCCCTCCCAGCGTGGGACAGAGAAGACAAATGATCTTAAGATACCTCTGGCACTGGGGAGGTCTGAACAGCCCTGGGAAGGTGCCACGAGACCTGCAGGAAGCAGGTGTCCTTCTGGAGCAGGAGGTGGGGACAAGGCAGGGTGCCTGCGACATCCCAAGCAGTGCTACATGCCTGTGCTGAGGAAGCTCAAGAGAGCAGCCCTGGCTGCAGTGACTAGATTTCCGCTGATTGAGGTAGGGTTTTGGACCCTTACCTCAAGGCAAATGCCTGACTAAAAGTCGGTGTCTTTGGAGCTGAATCCCTTGCTTTAAGCCTGACCCTCTGGGCAGCTGGAGCTCTCCAGGAATGGGTTTTTAATTCTCCATGCTTGTTTATGCTTTTTCTCTTTTCCTTTTCCTCTGTTGCTGACAAACAACGATGGTACTTCAGCTTGGGGCCAGGAAGCACGCTGATATCCTGTAATTGCCTCTCAGACGTTAGCTGGGAAGTTGCTTTTGTATAATTGTCTTGTTTTGTTCTCGGCTTGTTTGTTCCCACAGCCTCCTATTACATTAGGACAATATGTCCCTCTCGGAAGGTTTTCTAAGCCACTGTAAGGTAATTTCATCTTGCTGACCAGGACACCATTGTCTCTAAGTGCATTATATGCAGGCCTCCTTAGGGGTTTTTCGTACTGTGTGAGCATTTGTCAATAGCCTGGCTCAAAAGAGAAGAAGGTGACACAGGAATAGGAACTGGAGTGCTGTCTTACACCGAGGGAATAGGTGCTTATTGTCCATAGGTAGAATAGGTGTATAATTACCAGAAATTTCAAGCACTTTTTAACACAAGCACATCTCACATTTAGAGGTTGACCTTTAGGTCAATTTTTCTGCTATTCTGTAATTGATAGGTATACAATGCTCTTACTGAAGAGCATTACATATACTTACGGCCCATGAAGGATTTAGTAGGTAAAATGTCGCTAAAATGATAATCAGCATGTTAATGGCAGCAGTTTCCTGCCATGCAATTTGGGGTTGATTCTTTTCACTGCTAGCAAACTCCATTAGTTTCTCATTTCACACCTGGAAGATTTCTGATGCTAACTCTGTTGCAGAATTTCAAGAGGCTGTCTCACTTGCGTTTGGATGCTGGTCTTACTGCCTCTGTTGATTTTAGGGATGAAGCTAAATTTGCATAGAAGAGAACTGTGAATTTTGAACTGGCTTGACTGGTTTCTGTCTCATTGCATCAATACTGGATGTTTAATTTTAAGCCTTAATAGATTACACTTCATTTTCATTGTGCATGAGAAAATAAAATATACAGTCTGCAGCATTACATCCTTCCGAGATAGTGCGAGTCTGAATAGTTGTGTATCCTGTGGATTTTGATTACTGTATTGCAATGCAGCTACTCCTTTTGTTCCCATTCCTCAAAGTGGCATGTGGGGAATGTTATTTCTGAAGCATTATGTTCAGTATGCATTTTCCTGTACATATTGGATGGCATTGAGAAAGGATATATGTTACCATTCATGTAATGACTGTACAGGGTAGAATTAACAACTGGAGGAGAGTTTGCAGTGCTCCAAGTGTGGAACAATATAACTTTTATAGCAGTCATCAAGTGACTATAAGCTGGATAAAAAGAGGTAAAAAGTTTACCTGGAACAATTTTTTTGGCACGTAGTACTGTGCGAATTAGCCAGCAGAATTGGTTTTCTATACAGCCTGGTCCACACATTTAGTTCCATGATCGTGTGATGTCTGGGTGCTTGTCTGCTTCAGAGCTGAAACAGATACTATTGTACATGGCAAGAGAAATACAGCTTCTTGCTGAAAGAACTCTGCAGTCAGGAATTATGCTGCAGTTGCTTTTTTTTCCCCTTCCTTATAAAGCATCCAGAGAAATGAGTACCGGCTGTCCCAGTCCAGGGACCAGTCACCTACTTGGTTGGGTTACACTGTGTCATTACAGATAAACAGAGGTCTCTTATTGGAACCGTCAGCTGCAAAAGTATGGGTCTGCAAGCCTGAAGTCATGGGGTTTGGGGTTTTTTTTCAGTGCAGCTTATGGCAGCATTGAGATACTGAGGTTTCTTTCAGAGTCTCGTAAATGTGCTGTTGTCACAATAATTGTTCCCTTGGAAAATGCAGAAGATCTGCTGGCTTTGCAATGTGCTTCTCTACTGTTTTATTCCAAAACTCATTCAGACCTACTGGAACCTGACATTATAGGTACCATTTCAGCAAGAGATTGACTCCCTTGCTTAAAATGCGTTGGAAGGACTGTTCAGCTGTTGGCTGAGGGGTCTGAATTCAGACATATGAAATTAGGATTGTGACCAACCCTCTGGAGAAGCATACCTCTCTCCATTGATCTGCAGAAAGATGTTTTGGTCCTAAATTTAGCTACTCTGAATTGAAGTAAAGTTAGGTGCCTGAAATACATGGTGACTTTCTCTCTCTCCATTGCTGTAGTCTCATCTGAGAGTGCTGCTGTGTTAAAGCCCTGAAGTGGATAATCCAGTGTGAGGCCAGTGGGTTCAAAATTACGAGTGAAGTCTATTTGTAGTGATTATGCTAATTGTATAGAGATATTGAGAAGGACAGGAATGTGCATGTGACTCTTTGGGGACTCACTTTGATCCTTTGCCTTCCTGTGCCAAGCAGAGAAGGACGCAAAGAGTAGGAGTAGATGCAGATAACATTGGAAAAATGCTTTAGGATTCATCCAAGGCTGATGTTGCGTTTGAGGCCGTGGCACTTTTCACCGGACCAGCTGGAAGCCCCCGCCCAGGCAGGAGACACCATCAAGCCTGGGTGGCTGCAGTCACAGCAGAGCTGAGCACTGGTGCTGTAAGGAGCGTTGCCCTTCTGCTGGACTGGTTGTCCTGACCAGCCACTGTGCTGAGTGCTTGCTGGATACTCAGAATTTATTGATGAATAAATACACAGGGCAGGAGGTACTTTTAAATTAGCTGTCACCTGAGGGGTGTGAAATCAGTGACTGATATCCCTGTTAGGGTCAACTGATTTCACTTTTTGCCATATCTAAATTGAATGACGTAACTTGTGTATTTGTGGGACAACCTGACCGCCCACTCCAAGTAAAGGAAGAGGCTCTGCCATGTGAAATCCTGGCTTTGGGGAGGTGATGAGGGGGTAAACCAGTGACAGATGTTAGTCATATGCTTTATATACCATGTCAGAGGGCACTGTGCAACAACCTGTGTGCAACAGAATAAAGGAACATTAAAAGGTTCAGCATTAATCCACTCTGGAAGCCATCTCTTGCGTAAGAGGGATGGCCTGGGCCTGTCAACGTCCAGCTGGGGAAGCAGGGTAATCTGGATGTGACCCTGTCACAAGGTGTGCTGATCCTCCACGAGCTACCTGTCTTTAGCTCTGGCTTCGCTCCAACCTGAATCCCATGGCTGGGCTGGAGTGCCACATCTCCTCCTCAGCATTCCCTGGCTTAAATGGAAATGCCTTTGGTGCGTTAGCTTCTGCTGGCATGGTCCATGTAGCTCTGAGAGCTAGGGACACTTACATCTTAACCAAAATGTGTCTACGCAAATTATGTTGTTAAAAGAAGTAAGCCTTTGAATCCCTAACATGACAGTTGTAATCCCACAGTCATTACAACATCAAGCAACACGTCTGAAAAAGATGTTGAGTTTGATGTTGTTGCTTGGGACAGCTTCAAGCCGGAGCAGCCAAGCTCCGTGGGTGGCATAGAACCACAGCTGCGTCCTGTGCTGTCTTCTGAGGTGCTGAGGTTTCAAAGAGCAGCAGGGTGAGGGCTCTGATAGCATACTCTGCTTTCCTTTGGCAAGCCCCCGGAGTATTTATTGCAATAATGCATTCAGAGGGGAAGTAACATGGCAAATAGCTGCCACAACTGGAGGTTTCACAGTATCTCCTGCGCTTTGCTTTGAAAATATAAGCCTGACACTTGACATGTGCCAGGATCACTGTGAATGCAGACTGAATCTGTGTTTAATTCCTCTTCAATGTTGGGGTATAAACAAGGAGTTATATGCCCTGGAAATTTTTCCAGCTGCTTGCAGAGAAGCAGTAGTGGAAGCTCAGCATTGAGATTGATTGATTACTCACAGATTACAGAGCAGCAATTGCAGACAGTTTTACTGTTTAAACACTGCTTGGTATTAAACCACTTTTATAGCAGACTGGAAAGGCAGATGTCCATTTAATCTGTTTGGCTCCTTCAGTGCTGCATAATGTCATGAATGACAGCCTTCATCAGCGAAATGGAAACCTTCAGCTGCAGGATCCGGTAGAGCAGGCTTGGAAGTGAGGGAGAAGCTTGCTCCCCTTAGTGACTCCTTTGGTGAACGTCAACTTTAACTTTCAGATGATAAGGCTGATTTTAAATTGATAATAGGATATGATATATCCTGGTTATAAATCAATAAGTTGATTTCCTAAGGTCGTGTAAGGGGGAAGAGTGTGAATTATCCTAAGCTGCCTCTTTATCTGAATCTTGTGTATTGTTAAAAAAAAAAAAAGTCAAAAAAGCAGTGCTATTGCAGCCTGTCCTTCAGCATACAGACTATACATATTGAGGTTTTCTGGTCAAATCTTTAAGTGCCACTTTCATAGTTTGTTTCAGCAAACACCAAAGGACTGCAGTTGGCTGTGACAAACCCCAGCACCTTCCATTTTGTGTTAGCTCTGGGTCGCGGCTGTAATGAGCACGGACAAGGGAATAGCACAACCCTCTTTTAGCCCCCCCAAAAAGGGCTTTGGAAAAACAGAGCCCCGTTGGGTAGTCAGCGCTCGCTGGACGTGCTGCAGAGCTGGCACAAAGCGGGCCGGGAGAGGTTAACGTCCAGCGGGCGCCTCCCTGGGGACAGCTCCCGGAAACTTCTTCTTCTGATGACAAAATGAGGTTTTTCGCTCTGAATGCAAATGGCGTGCCACTTCCAAACGGCCCTACTGGGAAAGTAATGAAGAAAACGCCACATTGTTTGTAAAGGCAGGCCGTGGCTTGCCCAGAGGGTTGCCTTGGGCTCCTGGCACCATTTGCTGCCTGCCCGCAGCCGGTGTGACTCTGCCCTCACCTGGGGACTGGAAACTGAGGTGTTATCCCACAGTTTTGCTCTGCATTTTGAGGGGTTTATGTCAGGTTTTTTGACATTCTTCCTCATGGCTGTTCATATTTTTCCCCTTCAAACTAATTCTAAAAGAATGAGATGGAGGCTCGTTAAGCCTTTCAGTTGCATAACGTGCTGTGTCTGAGCGGTAAGCCAGGAGTAATCTGCTCTCCCAGCCCGTCAGAGGCTTCCCTGGGGGAGGGCCGCACGGGCCTAGTGGAGGAAAGGTGGCCGCTGGCAGGAGCTGGACGGGGCCTTTGGTCTCAGAAGGGCCTGTGCTCTGTCGGGCTGTTAAGTGAGCGGTTTCAGCACAGCAAAATTTCATGGTACCAGGTTATGTCATTAAGACAATTTTTCTGCAAGGGAAGTGCAGCTGTGTGTTTCACCAGGCGAGTATCGTTAGTTTTCGTGGGATGTGTCTGGTACAGACTCTTTTTTTTTTTAAAGAAACGAGCTGGTGAGTTGCTTTATCAGACTGCCAGTGGCTGAGGCATGCTTCTGCCTAATGGGCTTTGCTTATCGTGTCGTTATGAAGTCGAATGAACTTCTGAGGGACTTTTCAGAAGAGATGACAGCTGCTGACATGGATCGAGTTCTTGGCAGAAATGATCCTCACCTTCTCGTTTCTCAAATGCTTCCTGGTCATCATTGGCCTTTACACAATTATTGTCCCCGAAAATGGCGTATGAAGGTATCTTTCTAGAAAATCTCTTCTGTCTTCAGAGTGAACAAATGCTCCTTACTGTGAGGTAATGTGTTGCAATTGCTTCCTTGCAGTTGTCTTCACCAACATACCATAGAAAGCAGCCTCCATTTATACTGTTTGAAGTATTGTATTTATTGACAATTTCTTGATCTAATTTGCTCACAAAACCTTATTTGTGTACTTCATGCCCGCCCTGTGAAAAGAGGTTTATTCTTGATCAAAGTGTCTGATAAGAATTTAATTACATTATCATTGTGTGATAGAAAACTCCTCCACACTTTCTACTAAAGCCTCATGACAGGCACATTCTTCTATCTGGCTGTATAGATGCATATGTTAAAATGATCCTTTGTGTTGCATTGCTCTCATTTGAAACATGGTCCTTGACCTTTCTGTTTTCTCAGATATATATATATGCAAGGGTACTAGTAACGTTGCAAAACTATTCTGTGTTGTCTTGCTGTGGCAGATCTGAATGTCTTGCCCTTTCCCTCAGCAGAGTCTTTAAATCTCCTTTCTTTGTCCTCGGATTTTTTTTAAGCTCCCAGAACCTAGGGAGGTGAGCAGGTTTGTGCGAGGTCAGGTCTATTAAGCAGCCAACATCCGTAACACTTAGGCTGATGAAACCCCTTTTTGCTTGCTCCATTTCCGAGTGCCGAGTGACCCTTTTCCTGGAGCAAACAGAAGAAGCAACTAAGAAGCTTCCTAATGCCATCAGTGTAGCAACCTTTTTTATTGCTTGCAAAGAAAAACCTGTGACTTGAATTAAACTTTTGTTGTTAATCTGAGGTTAGCCTTGTGAAGTGCAATTTCTTTGGACATATCTGTGATGAAACCTTAAGAGAATTTGTCCATTTGATTGGCAGGTATATGGAGCAGATTACGTGCTGTGTTTTTGAAGCAGAACTGTCGGAAGTAAGGTACAGATAATTGGAATACATCCGTGCTTAATCTAGAGTAACTCCGGGTTGGCAGGTTACTTATCCATTGTGTTCACTGTTTTTGCCAACACTTAAACCTGATAAGTAGCATAAAGATGCCAGTGCTGAATTAGTTCCTTCTGTAAAACATTGTTTAAACATTATTTAAAAGGTGTTCTTGTGGTACTTGGAAACTTTACTGAATTGATAACTTGGAAACCATCTGTTTTTTCCATTCAGCAATGTACAGGTTTGACAAGGAAATGGGAAAATTGATCTAACATCCAGAAAAAATGTATCACCAGCAGAGATTTTTATATCAGTTTAAATCTCTTTTCTTTTACCCTTCTCTCTAGGCAGCTTCCTCTGTATGTCTTGACCCTCAGCTGAGAGTCTAGTTATCTAGTGTGATACAGAAGTTGGTATCAAATCTAAATCTCTCTGTGCCTGTGTGGGCTGTCAGTTGAGTACATATTACAGTGTGCCCTTGGATTAAAACAGGATAGGTTTTAGTAATTCTGATGACACCAAGGAGTAGTATGGGTCAGTGACCACACAAGCTTTCAAGATACGAAACTTCAAAGAAAAAGGATGAGCAAGAGTTGCTTCCCCACATGGGATCATCCCATAAATGTTTTTGATAAGTAGGAAAGTAGAAGCAGCATGGATGTGGCTGATTGACGGTGGCTATTCAAAAGTTACAATCCAAGGAAGGCTGCTGTGCTAGCACTGGTCTTTGTGGTTGATGCATCCATGCACAAGCCTGCAGGAAGACCATGAGATTGCTTTTTGATGTCTAGTGATATGTGTTGGGTTGAGGTTTGCTTTTCCTACCATGCCACAGAAATATAGTCCTCAATCTGGAGATCTTTATCAGATAAAAGATTTAAGAATAAAGCAGAGGGTTTGCTTTTTCAGTTTGAAATATTGAGAAGTTTACCTTTCTGTTTCTTCTTCCTTTCCTTCCCTCCCAAGCTAGGTGGTGTGTCTTCTTATTCAGTAGGTAAATACACTTGCTAGCTTCTGTTTCTCTACAATATATAGATATATAACAATGCTAATGAGGCAAAAGAAAACGTGCAAGTCAAATACCATGGTCCTGAAAATATGTGAATCTGGGTCATTTTGTCTGCTGTGCATTCACATTGCAGCCCTCTCAGGAGGTGGCTTAGGTGCATAGTGAGAGTCCTGGCAGCAGGGCAGTGATCTGTAGGATATTGGAAGCATACCAGGAAAGTGGAGAAAAAATAAATAAAAAGGGAACTTGACAGATCCTTTTCTGGTTTCTGCTTAGTACCTCCCCATTTTGTGCTGTATTGTAAACAGTGCTTTAGCAATAATACAGACAAAGCCTAACAAAGAGACTTGCTTGCTAGCAGAAAGTTGCTTAAAATAACTTACTGAGGATAAAGAGGCTGCCCAGGTCAATACTGCTGTGAAATCCTCACTGTGTAACAGCTCCAGGAGGTTTTGTGGGCATATGGATTTTTAAAAGCTTTAGAGTGTTGATAAGGCAGTAAAGATTGTAGAGTGCGGCTAACCTTGTATTGATGGTGCCGGGACAGTTTTATGAAGATTCAGAGTTTGGCTATAGAAATACTGAAATCTTTGTTCCCTTCAGCAGAACTCTGATTTAGACTATGAATGCTAGAAAGAAAGGGTTGTTCTTTGTTAACAGGTATTTAAGAGTCTTTGTTGTATTTTACTCTTCAGTCAGATCTATGACCATTAAAAATGCTGTCAAACATCTAGCTTGCTTTCCTTTAAATCAAGGGAAGTTAATTTATCAAATACAGTGTAATTTGTCCCTACCTTCACTATGAATTCAATGCTTTTGGTTCTAGTGAATCATTATTTTTCAAACATCAGCTGAAGGTAATCAATATGAAGTTTATTTCAGCCGATTTTCATTAAAGGTAGCCACTCATGATAACTGGGAGAGATTATGTTACCATTTCACTAATCTTTCAATTAAAGCAGCAGCTTTCTTGACCATGCATTAAACCAAAAAATTGTAACATGCTGTTTGAAGGTGGTCCCTTATGTAATTCCAGTTGAAACTTATTTCAATGAATTCCTGCATGTTCATCTTTGCAGTTGTTTGATCCATGTTCTGCCACATCCACTTGCAGAGCTCATAGGGAGGGAGTAGCACAGGGGAAAGGGGCAGGAGCTGGGGTTGTGATGGAGTACCTCTGTAGAAAATCAGGTGTCAGCCTTTCCACTGCAGGTGGAATAACTTTTATTTTAGTGAACCTTATACTGTGCGGTTTCAGCTTGATGCTTCCTATGTACATTTGTGGTGTTTTTTTTTTTAAGAACAGACTTATGTTAGTTCTTCTCAGGAATATGAATGCGTGGTGCTTCGGGATGTGGTTTAGTGGGTTAGGTGGTGTTGGGTTGACGGTTGGACTTGATGATCCTTGAGTTCTTTTCCAACCTTAATGATTCTATGATTCTATGTTAATTGTTACAGCGTGTGTTACAGCAGGTATGGAGGCTCACAGCAGATCACCTCACTGAGGATCTGCGTCATTTTCTCTTGCTGTGCAGTTGATATGGGGTCAGCCATCTGCAAAATTGTGTGGGGAGAAATTCCTAACAGTATAGTTCAAATTATCTGGTGGTGATTCTGCTCAGTATATCCACCTAGTTTCTGAATGTAATCCTGGTCTCTATTTGCCTTCAGAAGAAATTGTCCCCTTGGTTCCCTTGCCCAGTTGAATGTGGCACTGCAGGTGCCAGGGAGCTGCCAGGAGTCAAAGACAGAGGGAGCCAGGAGGGAAAATCCTTCCTTCCTTCCTTCCTGCCTGCCTGCCTGCCTGCCTTGGCCCCAGCTTTCTAGGAGGTCGACTGGCATTGCAGGCAGGGTGCTGTGTCTCCCCCCCAACCCAAACTGTCTGTTGTCTTTGGCTGGTGAGTCAGACAGGCTTGTGTTGGTGGTGCACCAGTTCCTTCCACCTGGTGGAGGGAGGGGAGTTGTGCCTGAGGGACAGCCTGCCAGACACAAGACAGCAGTAACCTGTAACCTGTACAAGCCACCGTATCTCTGATTTCACTCAACTGCTTTTATAGCAGAAATTATTAGAGAGATGGTTTATCCCATCTGAAGTAAACTCATTTTCTTATCTTTGTATGCATCAGAGAGGATAAGAACACTGAGGCTTTGTAGCAAAAATTCAGTTAAGTAAGACAGGATCAGATTGCTGAATCCAACAACTTAATCCTGTAGACCAGTGAGATGAGTGGGTGTTAGACTAGTTGGCACCTGGAAACAGCAACAAAGTCATCTTGGTCGGCTTACTGTTTGGGGATCTGGAATATGGAGAAGTATCTCACAAGGATGTACCTGGTCTCTCAATGCTTTCTGTGTTTGCTGTCTCTGTCTGAGAAGACTATACCAGTGGAAAGAGTAGCAGTGATACCATTTATCCTTTTGGCCACGGAGTTTATGGCTTCTGGCCTAATTTAACCAAGTTTTGGATTTAATAGTGCTTTTCCTGTCAGAGGATGAACTGATCCCCTACCTCTGTGCTTCCAGCCACCACCTGAAAAGTTGATAGTTACATGAATAAATGAAGTTGTGATCATTCTCACGAACTGGAGAAAGATGTTGGCACGTGCAGCACATTCTGCTGGTCAAGGCCAAGTTCATGCTGATCTGTAGTTCAGTTTGCATTTTGCATTATTAGACAGTACCAGTTTTAGGCAGAAAATCTTCTCTGTCAGCACCTAAAATAGTATAAAGATGATGATTTGGAATTTTTTGCTTGTTTGTTGGGGGGTTTTAAAGGTATTTATTTAAAAGATGATTTTTTTTTCCTCTTATTCGGTGCACAGCCTGCATATTCTGTTGTAATGAAACTTAAAGCCTTGGTACAACTGTTTTTCATTGAAGCACACTTAAAACTTATTTGAGCTCTACTTTCCATAAATAAGAATCTAGCAAACCTGGGATATTACAACGTTATCATCAACATTCATCGCAGTTCTAGAGGATCCAGGACTTCTCTTCATTTAGAGCAGTTTATGACCATTTTCTGAAATAGGTCGCATGTGTTTGTGGGAGGGAGATCCCTTCAGCTAATTGCTACGATAGCACACAATTTTAGAAAGATCAAACAGATTTCAGATCTACCAGTGGTCTTTCAGATCTCCACCTGTGGGGAGCTTTGGTGAGATGTCACCAAGAGTCTGCTGGCTGCAGGTGGCAAACAGGAATGTCCACTGAGAGATTCCTGGACCTTGTAGTTCAGTGAATAAGTCCCTATTGAATAATTATGCATTCAAGAACTGGAAATGCTTACTCCTTAAGCTGTGAAGTCTGATTCCTCCTCACCTTTGACAAACTTCTGTTGCCATACATAACCTTTGCTGGTAATATCTAATTGGTGTTTAATGTAACTTTATATAAAAAACAACTATATTATTAATTTCCCTGTTTATTTGAAAGGAATGTAATTGATTGAGACAGTTTCTTGCCAATTCTTGCTACTAATGGCAAAAATATCTTAATTTAAATGATTTCACGTTTGTTGATTCTGGGTTCCTCACATGGGGTTATTTTGTTGAAATGCACCGACTGGAACGGAATCAATACGGGGCTTTTGAAACTGGTGGAGGTTTGCAGTGCTCCCACTACGATTGATTACAGCTGCTTTTGTAGAGCTTTAAAAAGAACAATCTGTATTAAAAACATCATTCTTTGGTATGAGCTCGAACAGCTCCAAATAGGTTTCCATGGGGGCTGCCCTGCAATTTGACCACTTCAAGGGATTGCGGTAATCACCAGTGGGCCAGGGCAGCGAGGCAGAGGAAAGGCTATTAGGTGGGGAGTTATTGGCATGCATGCCAAAGAGGTTACCCTGGCAGCTTTAATCATTCATCCACATTCTCTAGAGGAGGGAAGAAAATATAAGTGTTAGTTCTTCTGATTGATTAGGAGAAAGGATCAGTAAAGCATGAAAGGAGAGGGGAGGCGCGTGTGGAGTGCGTTAGATTTAAAAGCACTGAGTGGGGCAGGTGCGTGTAAGTTATGACCTCTGTACCAAAAGTTACCTGCATGTCCTGTTACTGTCAGGATTGTGACTGGTGATTAAAAGACAGGCTAACCTCTTCATTCAGCATTTTCAAAGGAGCACATTCAGCTTATTGGTCATGGCTGTGCCTTAAGTTTAACCTGTCTGCACATAGGCTGATGTTTCCTTAAAAAAATGATTAGCATTTTGAGCTGTGACAACAATTTGCATGGTAGTTTTGATCCTATTTTTGGTGAAACCAATGGGTGCTTTTAGGAAAACGTGCAGAAAATTGCTATGCTAATTGAGATAAATCAATCCGTGATGCATATTGCTGGCTGCTGGATTCTGATGCTGTTTTGCTTGCACATTGCCCTTTAATATTTCAGTCTGGAGTGGCGCTTTGCAAGCTGATTCAGCTGTAGCCCTTCTAAAATAGTTTCCTTGTTGTATCGTGCCTGTGTCAAAGGCAGAGCTGAAGAATAAACTGTTCTTTGCACCGATTGATGGCTTGGCAAGAAAGCAGAAAGGGCTTTGAATCTTTTAATTTTGGGATTCCCAGAGAAACTTTGGTAGTAAACAAGAAATTTCCCTGTACTGTACCTTGACTGTTAAGCAGCCTTGAGGTTTTCAAGGTAAAGGAGACAACCAAACTGTAGTGTTCAATTCTGGTTTTCACATACAAGTAGAGAAAGACCTTTTGGTGTGGAGTCAAGGAATGTCAAACTAGGGGGTTCACGTAAGCAGCACAGCTACACTGTTTGGTTGCGTTGGCCTGTCAGATTTGCCCTGCCTGTCTATCATTCCTTAGTAATCATTTTTTAGTTGGAGTGAGTTTATGTGGTCATTGAATTAGGAAGGTCCCTTGGTCCTAACGGGGCTGGTCCCCTCTGGACTGTGGGCTTTCAGCATGAACCGCTGTAGAACCTCAGGAAGCTTTCGTTGGCGGAGAGAGATAATAAAATGCTGAATATCATATCCTGTGATCCAGGCAGCTTTTACTTGCTGAGTTGTGAGATGAGGCTGTGGGACTTCTGAGGAGACTCTGCCTGGGTGAAGAACAGCTCTTCACTGGAGTATAACAGAGGCAGAGATCCACGGAGGTAAAGGATTGTTGTTCTAGGAAATTCTGCATAACTGAATGAAGATGTCGGTATCTGCAGGGTAGATGATGAAGGCATCTTTTGTAGGGACGGACTCAACTATGCTCTTGCTCAGCTAGCAGTCCTTTAATACTACTTCATGGGGGCTTGAACGTAGTTGGATAGCTTAAAAGGGCTGTTGAGAAACTGCTGAGGATCTCTTTTTGTTCATTTACTAAATATTTGTTGTAGCTGATAAGCGTGGAGCAAGTTGTTTGATCTGTCCTTCATCACAAAATGTGCCATTGGTACTGTGCGTAAGGATAGAAAGCCCTGCCTGATCTTGCTGCAGTGCTTGCTCGCCTCCCTTCTGTATCTTCATACAGCAACCTCTGTCCCACCCTGAGCAACACAGTTTCTAAACAAGGGATTACGTTAATAAACTGAAGTTTAGTCTCTGTGTGCATCTAGTAGATAAATGATGCACAACTGGAAATCAGACTCTGTGAAAAGAAGGGGAAAGATAGACGCTTATTACATTGGAATTTACCTCAAATGGCTGAGAACTTTAGAGGACGTTTATCTTTCTCCTGAAGGCAGAACAAGCCTGTACGCAGGCCAAAGACCCACTACACACAGATCTGTGGGCCTCTATAATGGGAAGCAGCACATTTTCAATTAAGCTTGAACAAGTTCTCCTGTTATCGTTTTGAGTTCTGTTATCACATAATGTACCATACGGAATGTAATTACACATTAGGGAATATTTCTAAAGGCACAGATGATTGTTAGAAAACAGGCGCACGGGTTTCTGTGACTTTGTGAAGAGTGTGAACTTAAATCTGTCAACTGCAGCACAGTAATTTCTTCTGGTGCATAGCCATAAAGGGAACAGTAGCTGACGTGGTGATGGCTTGCTGGTGTCCCCTTACCCCAGGGGGCTCTTTGCCTTGGAGCCTTTCCCTGTGAGCACCACGTTTGCAGTGTATTTTCTTGTGCGAGCCATGACATAGACTGTGGAAAAGAGTTGTTTTAGTAATGCCATCCCTGTCAAATACGCCTCTGTTTTGGTAATTAGTCTGGCGTAACATACTGTGCACATCTTAAAAGCCAGCATATTTTGGCTCTTGGCTCTGACATGAGGTGATCTCTGTAAATCAGCTCCTTTGGTAGACTCCTCTATTGTGGAGTGCTAGCAGTAGTAGAAGCAGTTTGCAGTACTTGTGTTTATTTTGGGCTCTCTGTCTTTCCTCAGCAGCCACGAGCGGTCAAAGCCTTTCTTTATCTGTCGTGAGGGATTGGAGGCCTAAAGCTACAGTTTTGTGCAGCATCAGGAAGTTACTCTACATGAGGTACAAGGAGCGTGAATAATCTTTCTGGCATGTGCTCCAGCTGCGGTAGCAGCTCTGCCCTGCACCAGACAGGGTCTCAGCCTGCCGCGCCGCTGCTGGCACCAGCACTGTCCCCACGGGCAAACACCCGACTTCCAGCACTAGTAGGGACACCTGAATAAAGCTGATTTCTTCTTCCACCCTTACCTGAAGAAGGGCAGCAAACGTCTTCTAAGCTATTTTTAAAAGTACCTTTGCAAATGAGCCCTCCAGAATGAGTCACGGCAATCAAAGCTTGTTATTTATTTGGCCAAAGCCAGCAGAGGCGGTGGCTTTCACAAGTTCAATCCAGGCAGTTCCCATCACGAGGCTGGTTTTCACACTGGGCACAGTGGATGAGCCAGAGGACTGGCACGGAAAGGCAGCAGCCGTGGGGAGTGCTTGGAGGGTTTTAGAATCATAGAATCATAGAATCATAGAATGATTAGGGTTGGAAGGGACCTTAAAGATCATCAAGTTCCAACCCCCCTGCCATTGGCAGGGACACCCTCAACTAGACCAGCTTGCCCAAAGCCTCATCCAGCCTGGATGTTTTAAGCCATTCAGAGGTAAAACTGGGAGATGGTAACTGTGTCAAAATTATTCTGGGGAAATGAGCAATGCAGATGTTGGCTTCTTTATGAAACCCCTGCTCTCAAAATTGCAAAATTCAATCTGGGGTCTGTTGTTATGGAAAGAATATTTTTGCTATGACCACAGTTACCCAGACCATGGCGTGGGGCAGCTTACCTGTGGTCAGTACCCACTCCACTAACCGCACTGTTGTGCAGGCAGCCTGGTTTCTGTAAGGAAGAAAATGGGGAGTCCTGAGAGTGTAGTGCTTAAATTACCTCACTAATTATTAGTGTTTTCTTTCTCAAAATATCCCACAGCTGCCCACCACCGTGCCTCCCACCGCCACTTCTGCTGAAGGCCCCACGCCATTGGCACAGTGCAATGAAGTGGAGTTTGCTGGGAAGAGTTTGGCCTCCAAGTCCTTAAAAATGGCCACCACCACCTTGTAAGGAAATACTGGGGGCTCGTTCTTTCTTTCCCTTTTCTTCTGTGGCCAGATGTAGGACATATAGGTGAAAGGAAAGAAAGGTATCTATGTGGTAAACAATTAGTAGTAAACACGCCTCGTAACATAAAATCCTACTTCAATATGATGTGCTTGTGGCAGGGTACACGCAGGCAGTGTAGGGTTGCACAGGCTGAAGGTGGTCGATGAGTACTGCTGGAGCCAGCAGATGCTCACCTCTGGTAACCGGTAACACGATGGGAAATGGAAGGTGGATGTTCCTCCAGTTAGCAAGTTTCTCTGCGAAAACCTACTGCTTTGAGGTCTAAATCGGATTTTCAAGTTTTGAACATTATAGAGTTTTTTGGTCTAAAAATCGTGACTTATTCCTGGACAAGGTTAACAAGGTTTAAGGGGACAGTGTCACTGGTGAAATAGCTTTCCTGGTGTGATGAAAGAAGGCAAAGAAACAGTGAACAATGACAGCAAGATGCCTCCTGGCTTGGGGGTTGGCAATGCTGAGGTCTGTTAGGACTAACTCCTGTTGGGTGGCAGATGATAGTTCCTTTTGCAGGAAGCCTAGGGGGAAATACAGCTTCTCCTTCACACAACTGCCTTTTCTCCTGCCTTCAGTGGGAGTCTCTGCAGTGGCCCTCGGGCTTCAGATGAATGCATTCAGGTAGTTAGCTTTCCAAAAAGGGAGTGTATATGAAGAATGCATCACTTCAGTGAACTCAGACTCACCAGCTGAACGTGCTTTTATACAGGCACTAATAGAACAGCACTATCTGTTAATAGAAGGGGAAAATCTGTTTTCTTTCTCCTTCTTATGTACAAGATCTCCGCCTAATCAACAGCTGTAATGCTTGCGAATCTTCAGAGCCTTCTGGCTTAGGTATTTGGGATATGACATCACTTTTAAAATATTAGTCTCTGTTTCTATGCATACTAAACAGGTTACATCTAAAAGACTTCCATCTGGGGAAAAAGAGAGGCAATGTACCAATAATAACTCAGCTGCAAACCTCAAATTCTCTGTCCCATACATATACCCAAAAAGGCAGAGAACAGAAATTTGAGTGCATCTGTAAGTAATAAAATGTTTCCTTCCATGTGTCAGTTACTCATTGCTCTTCCGTTTGAATTTCAAACAGACACGACAGCCATCTCAGACATTACTTCTTCACTGCTCCTCACACAAGCTTTCTTGGCTTCATCCACAGGGCATAAATGTCTTTAATGTCTTACTCCTAAATCACCCCCATGTAATGGGAGGATTGACTGTAACAGCAGCACTGGAAAAGGGAATGGCTATGACAGGGCACTTTGTACTTTTTTTTTTTTTTTCCTTTTTAAATGAAGTGCACCATCCTTTCCCAACCATCCTATTGTCTGGAAGATGGTTTTCAATTTTTTTTGCCATTGTAGTTTTGATGAATGGTTCATCTTTCATGAGATGATGAGTCAGAAAAAGCTTTTTTGCTTTGTTTCCTCTCTCATTTAGTGTCAGAATGAGGGGTTTTTTTAGTATGTCCTGAATGATCTAAATTAAGTAAATTAAAAATAATTTAAAATGTGAGCTTTAGTAAAATAAAAACTTTTCAAATTTCAAATGCAACGTATAACTGATATGGGAATATCTTTTATCTAATACTTAATGGGTGCTAATCTACCCTTCATCCATGAGATTTAGATTTATGTCAGTGTAGTCAATAACCGGACAGGAATCAGTGATCATTGGCATGTAGCATGTGAAGTATTTAGGTCACAGGATTTTGCAGCATTATATTCTTGGAATAAAAACGTAAGTGGGATAACAATGATGGACGAGAATGCAATCTGTCAAGAGGTAACGAGCAGTTTTTGTGGCTTCAGGGCCAGATTAAAGGACTGATAACAGAGACATCCTTGCCTGGTGTTCCTGCCGTTTCAATAGATCTGAAAATAAGGCTGTTACATAAAAGTGACATGAGGGTCCTCATTTCAATTCTTAGCCATACGAAATAATCCCTTAAATATCTGGCCTTCATAATAACTGAAAATAGATATATGGAGTTACAATTTGCAAACTTTTTTATTTTTTTCTCCTAAGGATATTGAATTGCTAGTACAGACCTTTCTCTGTCCAAGCTTGCTGACAACAGACTTGTTTTTCCAACTTATCTTTTGTGAACACCCTGGAAGTAGTCCACGGGCCCCCATGGATTCCCAGCTGACATTTCTCTCTAGAAATAATAAACCTAATTTATTTTTACATAGCATAAAATTGCAAAGCATAGCTTCAGTACTTGATATGCACTTAAGCACCATGAAGTATTCCTTTCTTTCCATTAACCATCTCTCATTTTTCTAAGCTTATTTTGAACGGCTGTGCATTTTTTGTTAACTGTTGGGCTTTTCTTTTTGTTATTTAGCCTTAAGGCAGTTTTCATTCCAAGTGGCCTAAGGCAGCCACGTTCTTCCAGGCAACCGGGAAAAGACGTGCAAGCTGTGGGTCTAGAGGGGATGCCCCTACCCCAAGTCTACTAGCCAGCTTGCAAAGAGAGTCTGGGGACAATGCAATGCATTTATCTGTGCAAATGCCTGTGGATTTTTAGGCTAGAGTATGCTTCTTTGTGCCTTTGGTTTGAGAGGGTGCTTGTGGCCTGCCCAAGTTCCACCAGATGCGAATCATTCATACTGGAAGCAGGCTGAAGCAAGGGGCTCCACCTGGCCTGCTCACTTCTGGCCAGAGAAGTGGCAGAGCATCTTTCTCAGATGGAGCTTGATGTCTGATCTGAATGTGTTTGCGGTTCACCATATCACATGTTTTTTCCCTATAATAAATATTGTACTGAATCTATACTGAATCCCCACTGACTGTGGGGAACAGTTTTCTTGTTTTGATGGAGTTGTGCCATCCACAATCCTAGATATTAAATAATGTTTCACATTGTATCCTTTGCATCCGCAGAATAAAATACAATGGATGCTCAAATTGCTGCTGAAAACTACCCAGGCTTTTCTTCTATTTCTGTTCCTCTGTTTTCAGCTGGTTTAAATCTTGAGAACATCTCAGCATAGCTAGAACTGAAAGCTTTTGGCAGCTGAAAAGCCATAATTAATCAAAAAAAAAAAGGGAGTGAATATGATGGTGGGGAGCCTGGCTGACCAAGTGCTTGCAGCTTGGGCTGGATTGGGTTAGCTGCTCGGCTGTCTTACAAAAACTTGAGTCTTCAGAAGAACTGTCAGGGATCATTTCTGTCTTCTTTGACTTCTGTGAAGCTGGAAAGAGCAAAAAAAAAGGGTTGTTTGTTTTGGAGGGGGGTGTTGTTTTGGGTGTTTGTTTCTGACATAGACAGAAGTGGGGAACGGCCTAGGGAATACCTTGATTGGTAAATTCATATTTTTATTCAACAGTAAAAATTCTGGGCACAGATGGGTGATGCCTCTGTTCTCATGCAGGTTAATTTTTGTTCAGTAACATTTGCAAACTCAGGCTGTTTCTCAGCTGTTGCCACATGCTATTTGCAATTCCCATTGTTAGGAAATTTACTCCAGGTAGATCTTCAAATTGTTTTTCCAGCATGGCCTTGGGTAATATTTACTACCTCTGATACCTTTGGAATATCGTAGGCCTTTTCTGTACTCATGGGCAGCCACTTGCATTTCCTTTTGTAACATGCTTTGTTTTTTCCTGGCTGATATTGAGGAATGGGCTGTTTTGTATCATGATTGTGGCTGAAAGTAAAATAGGGCTAAGTGGCTTGGTCCCTTGTGGCAGCCTGATCAACAGCAGGATACTTGTCCCGTGACAGGGAGTTGTTTTCCTATACGGAAACAGCCTCAGCTGCGTCTTAATTACAATACCACCTATACACCTACCAAGCCACTTCAGGCCTTCCTTTGGAGACATCTTTTAAAGGAATTAAGTCATTTGATGGTGACCAGACGTTGTCTTGAATTTCTGCTTGGGACTGCAGCCAGTTCCTGGCAGACCGTGTGAACTAGCAGCAGCAGATGAGAGCAGGCTTTTTCTAAACCTGTCTTAAAAACAAGGCTCTTTTTTTCCCCACATATCCCACAGGTAAAAGCTACCTTAGCAAGAGCAGGCTTTGACCAAGTATTATGTTGGTTTTCTTTTCCTCTTTAGAAGAAAAACAGGGTAACACTATTTTAGTTCAGAGCTGTTAAGAAAAGTGTGAGACACCCCCAGTGCAAAGGTCTTTTACTCTGAAATACTCTAGTAATCAGGATGGCCTTTCTGCTTTCTGTGAAGAATATTTTTTTTTAATTTTTGATCAAACTGAAGAGCAGTTTTCTGCTGTGAAGAACCTGAAAACATTGGAACAGGAATCCATTGCCAAAAGCCTCCTAAAAAAAAAAAAAAGTGACAAATGTCCTCCACCATATTTTTTGGATCTCTAGGAAAAAATTAACCTCAGAAAGTCAGATGTGGGTCTTTGCATACAGGAGCTACCCTTGGCAGTTTGGCACATGTTTAGGAAAGCTACAGTGAATGTGGGATAGAATAAAATGGGCAAACAGTGCTCTGCAGTAAAAAGTCAGGGGGAAACCCTTCAGACTCAGAGCAGCAGGTCTGGGCAATTATATAAGATGAAGAAAAGACTTAGTTTGGTATAGCGTTGCTTTTTGACTTAAAACTCCGTTTGCAACTGTCATACTTCTTTCAACAAACTATGGCAAATGGGCATTCATAGAAATGCTGGTAGAAGTAAAAGCAGGATTAACAGCAGGTGCCTTCTCAGTCATCAGAGATACATGGCTCCTACAAGGAAGTTTATGCTCTGTTGAGAAAGTGCAAGCTGCTGTGGAGGAAGACAATTTCTAGTCTTTCCAAGCCTGAATTGTCAATGTAAAAAGGATGACTGATACCTTGTTCTATTATCAGCTCATTTTAGCAGAATCTCTTTTTAGTGGAGAGATACTTGTAGACATAAAAATTTGGTGAGAGTCACAAGAAACCAACATTTTAGCCTGTTGAAGCTACAGCTGTATTTTAGGAGGGATGTGTTAATTTAGGAATTGGAGCATCTTGCCTGACCAGAATTTTGGAGATGTGCCGTCTGATCCAGCTGGAAACGTCATAATCGTTAACCAACAGCACTGTCTTGGAAACATTTGTATTCTGTAGTCCCAGTTCATTTTAACTTGTAAAGAATTCCATGAGGTTTGGCTCTGTATACATCGGAGTTGGTTTTTGATATGTGCTCTTGTTGCTTCGCATTTGAGATCAAATTACAGACTTCACGTGGCAGCCTGTAGATTTGTATATTTGAGATCTTGACACAGGGCTTCAATCCCGGGATTTGCTACTTTCTTGTTACAGAAGCTGTGTAGAGTCTATTGCAAATCCTATTTATTCATTCATGCATTTAATGAGATGAAGTGTGATTTGAAGGGGGCTTGCTTCCTAAGGACCGGGTGGTTTCCTAGTTTTGATTGTGCAGCCTTGGGTTTTTTAATGCTATAATTTTACACATTCCTTTAACATTTTAGACAAATGCATTGCATAAACTGGAAGTATAAACTGTTCAGTGTGCTATCATCAGCTCTGGAAATAGGAGTGAAGATTAAGAGACTGCTGTTCTGGAGAACTGTTATCTTTTTAACCATTCCCTCTTATCTGTTTTCCAGAGAGCAGATTTGACCTCTGATAAAGATTTATACCTTGACAACAGCTCTGTTGAAGAAGCATCAGGCGTCTATCCAATTGATGATGATGATTATTCTTCTGGGTCAGGTTCAGGTGAGACAACATGTCACAATTTGATTTTAAAAGGTGTAAGAAGTAATGCAATTATTTGAGGAAAACATGTGCAGTTTTCCTTCATAACCTGGAGATGATACTTTCCGTGAGTACCATGAGTGCTTGGCTTTCTATTTACAGAGCACTGAGCATCACTGCGAGCTGAGTTTTAAATATTAACTTTCTGCTCTTTTCTCTTACTCCTTAGTTGCATCATTTCACTGTGGTATTTTCTCTCCTCTGTCCCTCTGGTTTCTGTGTAGATCTCTCTGGAGTTTAGAAATAAGGATTAGAGAAGGCTTAGTTCTCCCATAGCATAATGCCAATTTAGTAGTTTGTAAGAAAACAGCAGCAGCAAACTTATTTTCTCTCATATGCATTCAGGTTGATGTAAACATTGCTTCTTTTTTTGTTGTTGTTCTTTTAAATTTGGAAGTCTAGATACTGCCAAAAACATTAGTTTCCTCTGAGGTGATTATATCCATATATTGAATAAAGAAATTTATATCATAACATACTGAGTTCTCAGACTTAAACACTCATTAGAGGCATGTAGCTAGCTCATATTTTTTTCAAAAGACTGTCAGGGAAACCTCATTAATCATTTGTCTTAGAAAGCCTCTTTGTGGAGTGTATTCTAGATTAGCTGTGAGGCTCCAGCCATTAAAAGTTAAGTGCAGTATTTTATGGTAGTTCTGGAAGAGAAATTTCCTCATTGTTGTGAGCATTTGCTGAGCTGTTGTGGAAATCCCATTCATTTTCCAAGTGTGTTACTTATTTGTTTGTTATTGCACTTTTTGTAATCTGTCTTTTGATGTTTATATATACTTGTGAATTTATAAAGGGTGAGCCCTTCTTGTTGCACCATGTCTTTGTTTCCTTGTAAGTCACAGCTGAGATTTTTCAGATGGATTATTGTTTTTCCTTTCTTTTGGAGGTTTAAAGATAGGTTAAAATAAAGTCTGCAGAGGTCTGAATGTGCTGCCATGCTGCCAAATCCAGGCCCATCATTGGCACCTTAGTAATACCCTGCATTCTGGGAGTCCTCCTCAGGGAGAGTTTGACATTCCAATGAGATCGGAGGCTTAATTGGACATTCTTGCTGTAGACCTCTTTAAGGGAAATAAAACATTTTATTTGGGAAAAAAAAAAAAAGTCAGTGATTTCATCTGGTTTCCAGGATTGTCAAAGGAAAAGTCTGATCTTTGAGAAAATTGCCCTTTCAGTCAGCATCCCATTCTGTCGTGACTTCAGATGCTGGTGACTTTGTAAGCTTCAGGAAGGGAAATAGGTTGACAATAAACAGAGGTATGGAGAATGGCCTGTTCTGGTTATATTTCATCTCTCTGTGGAATTTGGCTATTTCTAATACATACGATGCAAAATGCAGCCCTGCTTTGGAAGTGGAAATGAGTATCCAAGAACTGGCTTCAGATTTTATTAACCCATCTCAGTGGTAAAGGTGAAGCCAGAAGGACTAAAATTACCTTTAGACTTCACCAACAGTAACACCTTGGCTCTCCCTTCTCTCTTTTCCTGTGCTCAGCCTTGAGCCATCGCTGGAAGATGGAGTATATAACACACATTCACACTACCTCTGGCAAACTCTTTCTTTCCTACAAGAAAGCTGGAAAAGTCTCATTGTATACTGTGACTAGCTGAATGCCCCTCCAGAGAGCTCATGTGACAGTACCAAAATCTAATTCTTTTGAACAAAGAAAGAAGTCTTAAGTTCAAAGAATCTTCTAAGCAATCTGTGAACACAGTTTTATTCACATAAGAAAAAAATCTCAAGAGGGAAGGCAATTAGCATCCTCTCTGCCCTGCTTATCCTATACTTACTGCTGTCTCCATTTTATGAAAAAGAAAGTGTCCTGCAGAGGTAGCAGTGATCAATTTTCCTCACATTATGTTTAATATGTCTCTCTTTACTTAATACTCAGTGATGTAGTGTTCCTAGCAGGAAGAGCCTTCCCATTCAAGGGTGGTTTTCTTGCTATGTAATTCCACACCAAGGAAACAGATCCAAGATGACAACATGCTGATTCCTTGCCTTGGTATGAAAATTGTTAGCTGCCATCAGGCCTATGGAGATAAACAGGAATTGTCAGCACCACCATTAATGCCCTTACAGGTCTGCAAGAAGCATTGACATGGGCAAGTGTCACTGTAAGCATGACACATTTCAAACTGGAAATTGTCTGAGGGCTTTTTCTAAGGATAAAAAAAGGTGATGGTGTTCCGTTTTTTTTCCTTTCATAGCCTCTTTAATCTTCGTGTACATTCAGCTGCTAATGTTCTGCCCAAATGTTCAGTGAAGGGGCCATGCCTGCTTCCTGATTGTCCTGTATCAACAGCAGAAAATCCATAGTAAATTCGTTAGTCCATTGTTTCCTTCTTGCAGTCTCCATCTCTGAGGAGATGCCTCAGTCTGTCATCGTTCTTTTTAGTGTAGGTGTTTGTATATCACATAATAATAAAAAAGTGAAAATAAGTTTTCCTGCCTATATACATCTTGAAATGCTTTTATAACTACTGTTGCTTTTTTCCTGTGGCATGAAAGATCTTAACTGAGTGCGAGTACCTGGAAGTAGCTGCTAAGCAGCATGACTACCTTTATGTTAAGGAAAGCCACCATCTCTATATCTACATGTTGTTTGGAAAACTGTCTGATTCTTGTGTCTTCTCTTAGGTTACTCCTGGTAGACAAGTCTATGCCATATATATCAGAATCTGATGCAGATTTTCCTTCCCCTTCTTCTCTTCCCCCAACCTAGTATTTCTCAGTCAGTAGCAGCTTGAGTTGTGAAGATTAGCTCAGGATGGACTAGGTCTAGACTGACCCTGACTGGGGACTGTTCTTGAAGGAAAGAGCTGGAGCTCCTCCAAGAAACACAAAACCAAATCTGCTTTAGCTCTTGACCTAACAGGAAGCCAAAGTTACGCCTCAAGGCTGGAAGACAGTTTAGGAGTCCAATGGCAGCGTGGCATAGGGCTGGGTGATGGGCGGTGGCTGGGCCAGGGGGCCGTGGTTGTAGGTGGGGGAGGCACAGGTGCTATCCCCGGTGCTGAACAGGAGGTGGCACAGGGGATATGGGCAATACTGGGTGCTGGCCCTGCTGGGAGTGTGCCACCTTCTCCTGGTGTGCTTCCCCTCCCATGATGCAGGCAACACAACAAGTATTCATTTTTCTGCTTCCTAAGGTCCCACTCATATGTACCTTTCAGACTGGCTTGGAGCAACAGCTTCTTCTGTCCGCCTGCTACACCAGCCCCAAGCATGCTCATGACACTGACTGCCTGGTTTTCCAGGTCTTTTAATGTAAAAATCTACTGTGATACTGTTTGAAAGTGTGTTTGTGTAGTGCTGGACAGAATCTTCATAGAATCATAGAATCATAGAATCATAGAATCATAGAAAGGCCTGGGTTGAAAAAGACCATAGTGATCACCTAGTTTCAACCCCCCCGCCATATGCAGGGCCGCCAACCACTAGACCAGGCTGCTCAGAGCCACATCCAGCCTGGCCTTGAATGCCTCCAGGGATGGGGCATCCACGACCTCCCTGGGAAACCTGTTCCAGTGTGCCACCACCCTTTGGGTGAAAAACTTTCTCCTAATCTCTAACCTAAACCTCCCCTGTCTTAATTTAAAATCATTCCCCTTTGTCCTATCACTATCCACCCTCGTAAACAGTTGTTTCCCTTCCTGTTCATAGGCTCCCTTCAAGTTCTGGAAGGCCGCAATGAGGTCTCCCCGGAGCCTTCTCTTCTCCAAGCTAAACAAGCCCAGTTCCCTCAACGTTTCCTCATAGGAGAGGTGCTCCAGCCCTCTGATCATCTTAGTGGCCCTCCTCTGAACCCTTTCCAAGAGCTCCATGTCCTTCCTGTGCTGGGGGCCCCAGGCCTGGACACAGTACTCCAGATGGGGCCTCACAAGAGCAGAGTAGAGGGGGAGAATCACCTCCTTCTCCCTGCTGGCCACCCCTTTCTTAATGCAGCCCAAAACACAGTTGGCTTTGCGGGCTGCAAGCACGCACTGCTGGCTCACGTCCAGCTTCTCGTCCACCAGGACCCCCAAGTCCTTCTCCACAGGGCTGCTCTCAAGGAGATCTTTCCCCAGTTTGTATAAATACCTGGGGTTGCCCCGACCCAAGTGCAGCACCCTGCACTTGGCCTTATTAAACCTCATTAGGTTTACACGGGCCCACTTCTCCAGCCTATCCAGGTCCCTCTGGATGGCTTTCCTTCCTTCCAGTGTGTCGACAGCACCACTCAGCTTAGTATCATCTTCAGTATACTTCAGTATAGTTAGCACTCTTCCTTTTATTTTGTTCAAGTTTTGTTGGCTTTTTTCCCCCTCCTCAGGTGCGAATTAGCAGAGACACACCTTTGCACTGTATCCATTATTTCAGCTGCAGTTCCCTGACACAACCCTAGGATTATGTTTCAGTGCCATTCCTGTTGCCTAACACTGTGTTGATTAAGGGTTGTGTTGTGGGCTTTTCATGTGAATGGGGCTGAGAGAAGCCAGCTAAAAATGTGTCATCCTGGTATGTGCCACACTGATGAAAAAGATGGAAGGTGTGAAAGAGATGGTGGGTATGTGTGTGCCCACCCTGTGACAAGTTTGCTTGTAGTGGTAGTACTCCCAGAGTGTGATGTGCAACAGCAAACAAACAGGATGCCAAAAGATGGGGCGAAATGATTGGATTTGTTTGGTAGGAAGAGTTAATCACTGGCTGCTTTGCAAGTAGGAGTGCTAACTACCGTGGGCTTTTTGTGGTGTACATTGATTTAAGCTGGCACAGTCTTGATTTCCTGACAAGTCTCCTCAAGCACCAAGAGTGTGAAAGAGCATTTGTGTTCCCATCATCTCAGGGGCACTAACAGACACATCACTGAGGGCTATATCAGATATTTCCAATACTACAGCATAATTTAGAGCTGTTTTGACCACTATGAAAACAGGATTTGGGCATCCTGAAGAAGTTGCAGTGGATAAAAGACTGTGTGATGGTCAAGAGCTCTCAACTCTTTACCACGGAGATGGCTGTGGGTTTAATTACTGCAGGGCTTTTGCAGTGCCCTCACTAAGAGGGCAGTATTTATTTGTAGAGGGACTCAAGGAAGTTAATACTCAGCACCATCACCCAAGCTGTCCAAATCCAGAACCCATCGAAAGAGACAGTGATAGTTTAAAGAGGAAGAAGTAAGCTGTTATACTTCAACTGTTTCACAGTATTCCTCTTAACAACCTATCTAGAAATTATGCTCATGACACACAGTTTTTTCTTTCTAATCCTATTTGTATTCAGGGAGAGGGGTGGCTCTCTCTCTTTTTTTTTTTTTTTTTTTTCTTTTAGGGAACATGTGAAATGCTATTGCTGTGTTCTCGAGAGCATTAGAG
>WKFP01000110.1:0-22620 GCA_011057875.1 Pterocles orientalis
CTCCGCTGCCCCCCAAGTCTCCCCACCTGCTGTCACAGCTCCACAAGCCCAGCAGCATTCAGTCCCTGCCGCTCCCTCCCACCCCCGGCCCCCCGCAGCCCGCGGCGGACACCAGGAGGAAGAGGCCCGGCCGAGGCGCAGGTGAGCGGGGAGCTGGGAGAAGGGAGGCTTCTTTCTCCCTTTGGCTGGCAGGGGAAATTGCCCTGGTGGCTGGAGCGCTTGGAGGGGTGGGCATGAAGAGCGTGTGTCGCAGGAGGGTGAAGTCCACCGGCTGGGAGGAATACCTGTAGGTCCCACGACGGGTAGTGAGTGTGCAGGACATCAGGCTCTTAGCACTGGGTGCGCACGCCACACAGTTCAACCTGACTCCTGGAAGCACCATGCTGATCAGTGATAGCAACGTTTTGGGATCGCTGGGCTGCTTCTTGCTTTTGTGTTGGCATTGGTGTGTCTCCAGCGGTGCAATGACTGAGCTCAGGAATGGTCGCCTCACAGTCCCGGGTAGGACAGCAGAGTACACACCGCCCTCTGTGCCACATCTGCAGCTGCTCGAGTGCCAGGCTACATGATACCCTGTTACTGCTGTACCCCTGCAGTCTGGAGAAATGTTGGCAATGGCTGGGAAACATTACAGCAGAGAGTAAAACAAAGATGGTGTCGCTACAGCCATAGATGAGCAAAAGCAAATGTGGATGCAACCGTCTGCTTCTCAACAAAGAGGAGCAGCCAGTGCCTCCCATGATCAAGACAGTAGGGATAAAGGCTTCTCCGCTTCTGAAGTGGGGATATTAACTAGTGTTTCCTTGAGCAGATGGTAGAAAGAACTTTTACCAGACTTTACTGATATAATGACGATAATAAAAAAAAACGAGCCTAGATCTATGTGGGTTTGAGAAATGGAGACAGCTACTTAATAAGGAACATCTGAAGAGAATGTTCTGTACCCTGTATTTTAGCAGCCACATGTCGAGAGAAAGATTACTGGTTCCCTTTGACAGCCATCGAAAGGCTGTGTAAGTAGATCAGGTGCTTTTTGTTGTTGATTAATGCTGCTCAGGAAGTGTCTGATGAACTGTTATTTTATTGAGATGTCTGTTTCTCATGGTGGCTCAGCTTTTGAGGTTTCCATAAAATTAGCCTGCCTTTCTCTTGTTTATCTAGGGGGAGAAGCAGTTTTGAGAGGCTGCGAAATTAAAGGCCTTGGGCTCCCTCCCCCTTACACATTTCCTGTAGTAGGTCTGCCCCGAAAATGTAAACTTTGAAGGCTCTCGCAGCTCCTCAGTGAAATGCACAAGAACAATGGTCATTCCAGTGTACTGCTGCCAAAGGGTTAGGAAATTATTTTATTTTAGAGGTACCATCTAGTGTGGTTGGCTGTGGTTTTTTGGGGTTTTTTTTGGGTTTTTTTTGGGGGGGGGGTGTTTTCTCAAAGAAATGCTTGTTCTTATAAAAGTGGAAGGATAGACTTCCCTTCTAGACTGGGACTTAACCATACTTCAGAATGTCAGACTTTCCCTAGAACTAGAAATAGCAAACCCCAGCTAACTCCCAACAGTGACTTAAATTTAATATTTAATGCTTTAAATCCATGGTCAAGCTTGACAAACAGCAGCTATAAAGTACCCTACAATAGGTGAGTAAGTTTACCCCAGATATTGCATTCCTTCTACACTCCCTCCACTTTTGTGCAAGGCTTACTGTTGGATTTGTTATGTCATGACGATGTTTATGTGCTGCTCTGCTGCTTCTTTTTAAGGAACCGGTGCTGGGAAGCTAGTCACTCCTCCACAGCCACCAGCAAGATCACCAACAACTGAACTTACAAGCAGATCTTCAGCCTGGGCTACAGCTCATGACCCCTACCCACCACTTAAAAATGGCAATATGCATATCATTGGTAATATCATCTAAATTAGATCTCTTAGCCTTAGTTAATAATTTCAGGACAAAAGCCTGTGTGTGTCACAGACCTCAAAAACTTATTTGAGACTTTCTCATGGCAGTAATAGGTTAGTATAACTAGACCCACTGGGAACATTTTTGTACAACTTTATACAATGAGAGAAAATTAAGGCTTTTCCACAAAAGTTTTCAGTCATCCAGTAGACAAGAAAAGCTTGCACTACCTGCAAAATTATTTACGATTGTGAAAAGTTGCTGTAGTGTGCTTATATTGCTATTCTTAAAACCAGTTCATGGACAATTAGTAGATTAATCCTATAATGTGAAGACTGCTAAGAATTGTTTCTGTCATCTGATGAATTGGCCATTCATTCCTGCTTATAGCTAAATGGCTTTAAAATCACCTAGGAATACAATCTAGTGCAACAATACCATCAGTGCAGAAAACTGGAACAGCAGCCAGAAGCTTAACGTCAATTAGTAGCAGGAAGTGTTTGCAATTAGGCCAGAAAACTTGGGATGGTTCACAGAAGTACTCATCAAAAGTGTTTATATGGAGTGAGCCACCATCAGTTCCAGGGGAAAACGAGTCAGCATTTTTAATTGAAATTACTTGTGGCAATTTTTTTTTAAGTATCTCTCTAACAGTGACTAATGTTTATTTCCCTGAAACTTCACAGATGACTTTGAATCTAAATTTACTTTCCATTCTGTGGAAGATTTCCCCCCACCAGATGAATTCAAGCCATTTCAGAAAATATATCCCAGCAAGATAGCTAGAGGTAAGTGTGTAAACAAAAGAAGGTCTGATAATTATCCACTAAGATTAAAAACGGGGAGTGAAAATAAAGAACAGAAACCAGCATTAACATGAAGAACTGGGCTGCTAGCATAAGCACAGAAAGGAATGGGATTTGTTACAGTGGTAACAAGGGCCAAAGATACAACGAAAAGCACTTAATTACCTATTTTAAAGTCTTAGTAGCTAAAAATAAAATTAAGTGGCTTGACATATAGTCTGTGTTCTTTAGACTGTTGAATTTCCAGAGCCCTTAAAGTAAAAAAACAATTATGTCACCTAAGCAGACTGAGGCAGCTATTTAGTTTTTTTCTGTTCGTGAACTTGTGAAATCATGAAAGACTTGATCCGTGTATTCTCTTATGTGTTTTCATTTAAATCCTATGCAGGGCATTTTACACACCTGAATAACAAAGAAACTTAGAACCAGAGCCTTGTCAGGAAAGTAATGAATGACTGAACCTTGCTCCCCCTCCCACCCCCCAACTTAGAAACTTGGTATCAGGTCACTGTTGTAAGAGTAGAAGTTCACCTATCCAGCTTTGAAAACCGGTAGTTGAATGTGCTGAAAGATCTCATGCCCATGTTCTGCTTTTTATAAACCCCAGTCTTTTCCGTATTATTAGATCAAATGTTTATATCTAGCTTTTCAGGAAGGTTTTTTTGGTTTCCATACCAAATACTTTGTGTGACTTTTCATAGCAGCCTCAGTCAGTCTAAATCATCTGCTGATCAAAGACTTTTTACTGAAGGGCTACAGAGCATGAGCAGTATGTATGTACCTGTTCAAGGACTGGAGATAAATGCAGCATGCCCGCTGTAGAAGTGCATCCAAAATACATATTCAAGAAATGTATTTATCTCTTCTGATTAAACCTGTCCTATCTCTTTACAGATCCCTCTAGAAATCCTCCATTAAGAACACGTGTGAGATGAGAAGAGTCCTCTGATGCTTTCTGGATTGATATTAAAAAAAAAGAACATTAAGATAATATATTAAAACAGAAAGGGTCCCCATTACAGTGATAGAGATTATATTTGAATTGCAAGTGCTGCCATGTAAACATTTCTATAAACTGGAAAAGTGATGTAAATTATACTTTTTGAACTGGCCTACAAACTACAGGAATGTTAGCATAGACTTTTAAATTATTGTATATAGGTGGATATTTTTTAAGCAAAACAACATAAAATTTAAATTCTTTGTTGTGTTGAAACAATTCTCCTTCTTATGATGCTGACAGATGTTACCTCAGAATACTTCTTGCATTACATGCCTGTAGTTCACTTTTCCCCTTCCATCATCATTTTTAAGTATTTTAGAAATTCTCCGGTTCTTATTCAGACATTTTTAGATGAACTATAAGAAACTAACATGATACCTTTAGTTTCTTTGTATGTTTCTTCACTTCTTGTATTCTGCCTATCCTCAGACTGCAGCAGAATAGCACTTTCATGAATAGACAGGCTCACAATCCTTTTCTCATCAAGCATGAAGAGGAAAGAGATGACAAAGAGCTGTGGCTGCTGTTGAGCCTACCTCCTATTGATTACAGATCCTTATAGGATAGTGTCTGAAGAAGCCCAGCTGGGTAGGGTGGTCATGGACTTGACAAAGAAGACAGAACTTTTCTGAACTAGAGGAAAAGAAAGTTTTTCTACTGTAAGTAGGAAAAAATAAAAAAGGTGTGAGTACACATGCCATGAAGTATGTATGTAAGGGTGCGTGTCCTGTCTTTTCCTGCTGCCAAAATGGATATTTACCATTTGTGTGACTGACTGTCTTTACCCAGCAATGAGCAGGCCTTTGGATGAGGGGTCCAACACCTACAGGCAACTAGATTGACTTGTTCACCCATAGTAGCAGTGAGGATTCATGGTTCAAAATACACCAGGTGGAACAAGCAGTCCCCACAGTGGTTGTTCCCTTGAGTAGAGCTAGCTGAAAAAAAGAAACAACCTCACAGCAGACAAGACATGCATTTTTGCTTTTAATATGCAGCCTGGGGTAAGGTCTTTGGATCACAGATGTTCACATCTGGTCATAAGATAGCTATTTCTAGCAAGAATTACCTTTATTCTTGTGCATTTCACGGCATTAAGAGGAATATTGCTGGCAGGTCGCAGGAGGGGATCCTTCCGCTCTACTCGGCTCTGGTGAGGCCACACCAGGAGTGCTGTGTCCAGTTCTGGGATCCTCAGTACAGAAGAGACAGGGACATACTGGAGAGAGTCCAACAAAGGTCCACTATGATGATGATGAAGGGACTGGAACATCTCTTCTATGAGGAAAGGCTGAGAGAGCTGCGAGCGTTTAGCCCAGAAAAAATAAGGCTCGATGGGATCTCATAATGTGTATAAATACATGAAGGAAGGGTGTAAGATGGAGCCAGGCCCTTTTCAGTGGTACCCACTGGCAGAACCGCAGGCAGTGGGCATAAACTGAAGCACAGGAGGCTCTGTCTGAACATCAGGAAACAGTTTTTGATGGGGGGATGGCCGAGCACTGGCACAGGTTGCCCAGGGATGTTGTTGGAGTCTCATTCCTTAAGAAATACTCAAAAGCCATCTGGCCGTGGTCCTGGGCAACTGGCTGTAGGTGGCCCTGCTTGAGCAGGGGAGCTGGACCAGATGACTTCCAGTTACGCCTCCAACCTCAACCACTCTTTGATTTCCCTTCTCACAGCTTTCCTAGGTTTCAGCACTTGGGTCACAACAACTCCCTGCAACACAACAGGCTTGGGGAAGAGTGGCTGGAAAGCGGCCCGATGGAAAAGAACCTGGGGATGTTGGTCGACAGCCGGCTGAACACGAGCCATCAGTGTGCCCAGGTGGCCAAGAAGGCCAACAGCATCCTGGCCCGCATCAGAAATAGCGTGGCCAGCAGGACTAGGGAGTGCTTGTCCTCCTGTACTCACTGGCACTGCTGAGGCCACACTTCAAATACCATGTTTAGTGTTGGGCCCCTTGCTACAAGAAAAACATTGAGGTGCTGGAGTGTGTCCGGAGAAGAGCAACAAAGCTGGTGAAGGGTCTGGAGCACAAGTCCAGTGAGGAGCAGCTGAGGGAACTGGGGTTTTTTAGCCTGGAGAGAAGGAGGCTGAGAGGAGACCTCACTGGTCCCTACAACTACCTGAAATGAGAGTGTTGGTCTCTCTTTTCAAGTAAGAAGTGACAGCATAAGAAGAAATAGCCTCAGGATGCACCAGGGGAGGTTTAGATTAAATATTAGGAAAAATGTTTTCACTGGAAGGGTTGTCAAGCACCGGAAGAGGCTGCCCAGGAAAGTCACTGAGTCACCATCCCTGGAGATATTTAAAAGATGTGTAGATGTGGTGCTTAGGGACATGGTTTAGTGGTGGACTTCACAGTGTTAGGTCAATGATCTTAAAGGTCTTTTCCAGTCTAAATGATTCTGTGATTCTCCAGCTTGCAAAGGGCACTGCTGTTCCACAGGGTGAGCCTGGTGCTAACAGCCAGGCTATTTACAGTTATGGCATTAATTTATATAATTGCCATAAACTCCCCTTAGCTGCAGCTGTAATAACATTATAGATGACCGGTGAAGATCTTTCACCATGGCCATGCCTTTCAACAAAACTGTTTGGAAAAGACAGCTAACTGCATCTTTACATATCACTGCTTTTCTCTTAATTCTTGCAACAGCTCACTTACGCTGTAACTCCTCTTCTCACACATGTGTATGCTCATGGTGCAGAGATGGTGCAGGGGTAAGAAACTTCACCTGTAGGGCTCTAAAAAAGTATCATTAGTCTTTTTGTAGCCTATTATGATACCTTGCTGTATGTCATGTGAAAAGAAAAAAAATGTCATGCTTTGACCAACACTTGCTGTCAATGTCATTATTATAGTTACTTGATAAATATGCATTAATATAGTAATAAGCAGGGGTCAGAGTACACATTGCTTCTCAAAAAAACTGGAAAAGCTGAATACTGATTTGAATAATATTTTGTTATAGTACTGTCATGGGTTAAGAGAGAGAATTTTTTTTTTCCTTCTCTTCATAAATAGTTAGCAAGAAGCTGTTTTAGATTCCTGCTCAGGAGAAAACTGATAAGAAGGAACATTTATAGTTATTGCCAGGATACTCTCAAGGACAAGTACATTCAGCCTCTCTCCCCTCCACAGACGGGGGGGGGAGAGAGACAGTCCGGCTTCTAGCTTGGGATTTGCTTTTAGGTCAAGATTGAGAAGCAGACTGACCAATTATTCCATCCCATGCACGTCATACCCAGTATACAGGTGAGGACCCTTCCGGGAGATCTCTCTCTTTCACTTCCCCTGGGCTCCAGATCATCTCACTTCACGTGTCTGCATTCGCTCTCCCAAGGCCTTTTTCCCCCCCCACATATGCTGTTAGCTCTTGGCCCGGGATGCTCGTTATCTCTGTTCTGTGAGTTTCGGGATCCTCCCTCTCCGGGGGGATCATTAGCTGTTTTTTTTTCCCTGCTTTGGTCAGCTCTTGGCCTGGGACGCTTGGGCTGTTATCTCCGTTCCGTGAGTGCCTCTGGGAGCGGCGCACCCCTCCTTCCCCCCCCTTTTTGGGAAGAATCGTGAGTGTGGTTTCTGGGGATCATTAGCTGGCAACAGGCTGAGCCTTTTGGGGGGGGCAATATCACTGTGTATCACCCATTCCCTCCCTCCTCCAGGGTCATTGGCTGGGAGTGGGCTGGGCCTTTGGTCGTCAGCTGGGGAGGGGCAATATCACTGTGTATCACATTGCATATTTGTATATAGTATTATTTCCAATATTATTGTAGTTTAGTTATTAAATTGTCCTTATCTCAACCCACGAGTCCTCTTTGCCATTTACCTCTTTAATTCTCTCCCCTATCATTGGGTGGGGGCAGGGACTGTGTGAGCGGGTGTGTGTGGTTTGGCCCCCAGCCAAGGGCCAACCCGCCACAAGTACCATTAAAGGTGACTTACTTACTTGTTCTGGAACTTGTGTACTGCTCTGTAATAAGTACCTTCATAGGACTTCAAAGCTACTTAGTGCTACACTACCTGCCAGAAGATAGCTAAAGGAGAAAAAATTTTACTTCTGTTTTTATTATGATTAGGGGTATTTTAGAAGCAAACATCATCTTTCAGGGATTAAATTAAAAAGCCTATGCCTATTTGTGAGCATTAGAGAAATGTTATTTCCCTATTATACTGGATTGTTGTTCCAGATCCACTGACGCTTCTGAAGTTGCTACTACCAGAGATACAGAGAATCACAGTGGCCATCACCTAGTGGCAGTTGGTCCCACTGTGTTCTTGCACTGAGCCAGAGCTGTGCTCAAGTCCACTGGAAGTTTTAAGGCCATGGGGGTGCTCTGGTTTCTCAAAACTTGTAGGACTAGTGATTGCAATCAAGCATGTTGCTGTAGCACAGTATTAGTTTTGTTTTAAATGCACTAAACAGCTGAAGCAAAAGCAACTTACTATTAGAAAATTACTACCTGGATCACCGTACTCAAAACAATGTATTAGTTCTGTCATATAAGCAGTTCCATATAAGGACATAATTTCCCACAAGATAATTGCAAAGGTTGGTTTCCTCTTTCTTAAGAAACAGGCTCCAGGATGCAAAATGCCCAGCAAGCGACAGCTTATAGAAGCAGCTTTGAACTTCAACACAATATATGCCAACTGTACTCTGATTAAGATTATTTTCATTCCAAGTACCCTTTCATTCCAACAGTGGATTTCATGGGAAATCCATGTACTTCTTTTGTGGGCAGCTGGCAAAAGCACATTGCTCTTTCAGCTGGCTTCATCCAGCACAATACCCTCTGAAATGAAGTGTGCTCCTTGCAGTCCCTGTTCTGGCTAGAGAGAAGCTAAGGTTTAGGGTTTACTTGCTTATTTTCTCCTTCCCTTGTCTCCATTTTCAGAATACCTAAGCCCAGGAGCTGTTTCTGTAATAGCATGGGAGGAGTGTATTGTGAATGGGAAGATTATTAGGTAGGCCATAAGAGAAAATATCTTCATGTTTGTTTTCTGCAAGTGAAAAGGCCCATTGTTTTCTTGTCCAATTGCCAGTTGCCATATAAGGCAATATCAAGTAATTAGTCTGAACTGAACAATTTAATTTAAAAAAAATGAGAATGCAGGGTGCCAATATGGCAATGACTATTTCCCTAATGCACAACTCCTACAGTTTCAAGTTGAAGTGTTACTGCCTTCTAAGGAGCTTTTATTTCCTCAGTACAAAACTCTGTGGTTCTTTACCATCTCCACCCCAAACAGTGAAGGATTTCAACTCCATATGCTAACTTCCACTTAAAGACATGGACTGAACCTGCTATTACAAAAAACCCCAACCATCTTTGCGTGACACAGGAAGCAGTGTTTACTGGTTTAATTCTTAAAAGTGTTTGCCCTATCTCACTTCAACAAGAAGAAAATACATGAAAAGCAGGTCTGTCTGCAAGACAGTCAAGGAAGGGAAGCATGCTGCAGAACTGCACTCAATATAAGGAAGCATAACAGCCACTTCTAAGTCTAACTGTTTGGACTGCCACACCCACTGGTAACTCACTGGTACTTAATGGATTCAGCAGCCATGTATGCTCACCACACAGATTACTAGGAACTGTTCAGCAATACAAAAGCAGAAAGATGGAGAATAGTCAGGTATTGATCAATGTCTGGCATCTATCCTCTCAAAAAAAAATCCAAATTTGTAGCTTGTATATCAATATGACAGCTTACTAATTGCATCTTAAGAGCCAATATGTTATATATTAACATCTCAGGCAGCCAGGCTGGCTGTGTGTTTTAGTACCCTGTACTAGAGCAGCAGCCATGTGCGTTACAAACAGGAGCTTCCTTAAGTTGGGTGCTGGTGAAGGCAAAACTTAACCTGGGGGACTTAATTCTGATAATTTGTACAGGCATAATATCAGATGCTGAGTTACTGTAACCAGGTATGCCAATATGAGGCCAGTACAGCAAGGTCAAGAACCAGGGACCTACCTTCCTGCCCCCTCAAAACTGGGATTTCAGCTCTACCATTCTTTGTATGAATTAGCAAGAAAATAAAAATGCAAGCCAGCTTTGCTGCAAACCTAGTCCTGAGCAATAGAGGCAAAACCAGATTCCTTTCAATGACAATATGGCAGTTAGCCTGATGAAGTTAATCTTTGCTTTAATTGGTTGCCCAACATACATATTTAAACATTCTGTACTAAATTAGCCAGCATGCACACAGTAATTGGACCAGTCAGTGACTTTCTCCTTTCACTATATACATGCATAAACAGGAACACCACAAGATTGGACAAAGGAAAGCAATTTGTTAACTGGATACAGCTAGCAAGTAACAATTTTCCTCTAGAAATGTTTTTCCTGCAAATTCACAAGTGCGAAGACTTTCTTTCAAGGCTTGAAGAACTCTGCAGTCTTCCAGTGAAAAGGCTAAGAACAGCCACTGTAGCTGAAATGAGATAAAATTTGTTTAAAATCCATTCCAAGCAAGAGTGAAATTGAAAAAAAAAAAAAAAAAGTTGCCTGCAATCTAGCATAGGGAAAAGGGACTCTGGAGACAATCCAAGCAGATACACTGAGGTAGAAAGGTGGCTTTGGACCCAACTCTGGACACCTTTAGCTTGTGTAAAAGAGAAAGAGGAAGATCAGAATCGGATCCAACATTTCATATTCACTGATACCTGGTACCAGAAACTCAGTATCTACAGATTGAAGTGTTTGCTTACTTTATTTGAAGAACTTTAGTTCTGTGTCAACACAGTCATAGAAAAGATCCACTACTTCAGCAGGATCCAGAACCTCTGTACGAGTAAGGATATCTTCCATTGCTTCTAAGCCTTGTTTTTCAAGGTCTAACATAATCCTCATCAGTTTCTGGCCTTTATCCTGAAGGCATGAAACAACCAAACTCAATTAACCAGCAAACAGGCTCATTAAACATTTTACTGCTCTCTTCTGTTATGAAGTGCTACACACATGTGTACCCCTCAGATCATCACCTGCAAGATGATGATTAGATCTGAAATGATGTCTAATGTAACAGCATTAAGACTCCAGATCCCAGGGAAGGCTTTGTGTGCCATTCTGATCTTCACGTTTGTGGGCAAGAAATTCACTCCTGAAGAAGCTGTCATTTTGTTTTATCCAAATGTTGCTTAAAGTCTACATTATTATTATTATTATTATTATTATTATTATTATTATTATTATTAAAAACAGAGAAGTTGTTTGCTTTGCTTGCAGCTTCCAAAATTGAATTCCAGAACAAAAGGTGTTTAGAATGAGTAACGGTTCTGAGCCTTCCAGGGTTCGTACCAGCATTTTTGCATAAAGAGTAGAGCACCTAAACTAAGGTTTAGTCTCTCAGCTGGGCAGTTTGTACATCATGAAGCCTGACTGAAAACTACATTTCTTTTTCTACCACAACTTTTGGTGTCACACTGCGAGACTTCAATAGGGAGGAGTTCACAAGATGCTAACATGCCTCTTCTAGGTCTTCTCTAAATCAGTATCTCGCATAATGCTTATGGGAGTCAGCTGCGCATCGAGTCAATGTTACCACAGAGGCCACAGTCTTGAAATTAAACCATTTGAAGGGATTAAAAACCACATCGAGCCCAAACGGTGTTTAAATAAAGTCTGTACTAGCAAAGGCTATCATGGTTTTCTTAATGACTAATGGTTAAGTCTGAATGCAGTTATGATCTTAGCAAGATTGACCTCTGTAAATATGCACAGAGGAAAACTGCAGAAAAGCAAGTCCTCTGTGAAAGTTCAACATGACTATGTGGGTCTTCCACAAACTGCCCAAAATACCAACACCAGCGTGACTGGCATGCCCTGGTGATCTCTCCCTCTGTTTTACTTCCTTTTAACCAGTTATCCAGTTTACTGCTGTAGTTGTAATTGCAAACGTCAAAGAACAGTTATTGAAATACTTCCACTATGACGGCAAAAGTTGTATCAGTTGGAAAAGCTGTACAGAATAATTCCCTTCCTGCTTTTATTTATTCTGAAATTTATTCTTGTAAGAGATCTTCAACACTTTAGGTTTTTACACTGGAAGGTTTTCAGCCGTGAGGTACCTGTTGCATGGTACTGGAAAGTGTCCTTTCTTCTCGCATGCCATTTTCAGTTAATTCTTACCATTTAACAGAAATGCATTAAATTGAGATTTGCAAAACTGTCAGGTGCGAATTATTCCTTGAAGAAAAAAGACCTCAAACTATGTAGTTCTTAATCCAGCGTATAATTTAAATTACAACATCCCTGCCATCATCCTATCATATAATTCTGATACGATGCTGCACTAGCATCCGGTGTTCAATAATCACTTTAAAAGGCTATACACACAATGGGAATTGAACAAGCTAATCAGCTTGTCAGTTTGACTTTTCATTTTGTAAAAGTAATGGGGCAGAGCACCACTCTCAGAATAATGAAAAAATACGCACAACCGTTTGCCCTTCAGGGGGCATCATTATTCAAGCTAAACTTCAAGGATTCTAAGAATATTCTGATAATGCTTTTTTAAATTCTGATAGCATAGAGAAATGTTTAGCCAGAACAGATTGTATCCTTGTTTTTCAGTGAGTTACTTTGAAGTAAATTATGGAGTTAGGAATCCACACTTCTTTAATTCCAGTTTGCACAGCTCTTACCTGATCATTCTCAAGAAGAGATCGGGCCCATTCATGTGCCTTGTACAATTCATGCCTGCGATCAGGTTTCTCCTGGAATCGAGGTATCTTTTTAGCAGGATCATCATTGCCAAAAGAAGGAGACTGTACTTTTGGTACTAATTTTACATCATCAACAAAAATAAAGGGTTTAAATATGGACCTGAAAGAAACAAGAATTACTGCTTGCGGTAGTAAGAGATTTGATATATGTTGTGGAAATGTTCACCAGGCTATTTTAAAACAAAGATACAGAACAGCATAGGTAATTCATCTATACTATGCACAGACTGGGTTAGAGAGTTGATACTGGTCACAAGCGAAATAAATCTATGTTCTTTAAAGGAGCTGGGTTTGCCAGTTACTGTAAAACTTTATTACCCCTTTTTACCTATAGGCTTCTTTGGTCTCCGTGCCAGTTCTGCCACTTCTTTAGAAAAGTAGCACTGTATTGTCTTCTCCAAGTTGTGGGGTTTTTTTGTTGTTTTTTTTTTTTTTTTAAACAAAGCTCAACACACAGCCTCGCATCAGTTTTTCTCCTCTGTTCACACTGCCATCTCTCATTCTCCCTCCTGGTTTAATTTCCATTAAAATCACACACACTCAATGTGGAGCAAGGAAGATTACATACCTTGTTCAATATCAGAGGATTTGGCATATAACCAGCAGCACTGTATAATTTTATGTCAAGTTGGGGAAAAAATGACATGGGTAGCAATATTGTGACACTTCTCAAACAACTTCAACACCGAGTTTGGATCTAAATTCTAGAGATAGAGACAGACAGACAACAAAACCCCAGCAATCCAAGATCTCAGTTCCTGAGACTCTGAGAGGAGGTATCAGCAAGTGCATGGAGAAATTGCCTTCCCTTTATAAGCAACAAAACAGCACCCTGCGCTCTGCAGTAAAGAAGCTGCCAGAAGTTCGCAACTTCTGCAAAACATGATTAATAACCACTGCCTGCATACAGTCAGCAGGTTCATTGCTGCCACCCTTTCCATCACTGTCATGAAGCCTTGCTAAGAGTTTGTGACTCACCAACTGCACTTAAAATGATGCTTTTTTAATGCATTAGAGTGTAAAATAAAGCAAGAAAGGCCTCTGAACAAGATTCTTTTACAGCTAGACTCTCTCCTTTAAAAAGGAGAGAAATCCCAACATAACAATTTGAAGCCTTACTTGTTTTTATCTCAAAGGATTTGCATCAAGTCAAAGAAAAGTTTTGGTAAGCAAGCTCAAACTTCATACTTAACCCTGAAAGTTTGAGTTCATAGAATCACAGAATCATTAAGGTTGGAAAAGACCTCAAGGATCATCAAATCCAACTGTCAACCCACACCACCTAACCCACTAAACCATGTCCCTAAGCACCACATCTGCACATTTCTTAAACACCTCCAGGGATGGTGACTCCACCACTTCCCTGGGCAGCCTGTTCCAATGCCTGATCACTCTTTTCAGTGAATAAATTTTTTCTAATATACAGCCTAAACCTCCCCTGGTGCAACTTGAGGCTATTTCATCTTGTCCTATCACTTGTTAATTTAGAGAAGAGGCCAGCACCCCCCTCACTGCACCCTCCTTTCAGCAGCTGTAGAGAGTGATAAGGTCTCCTCTCAGCCTCCTCTTCTCTACACTAACCAACCCCAGCTCCCTCAGCCGCTCCTCATCAGCCCTGTGCTCCAGACCCTTCCCCAGCTTCGTTGCCCTTCTCTAGACCTGCTCCAGCACCTCAGTGTCCTTCTTGTGGTGAGGGGCCCAAAACTGAACACAGGATTCAAGGTGTGGCCTCACCAGTGCCGAGTACAGGGGCACAATCACTTCCCTAGTCCTGCTGGCCACACTGTTTCTGATACAGGCCAGGATGCCCTTGGCCTTCTTGGCCACCTGGGCACACTGCTGGCTCACGTTCAGCTGGCTGTGGACCAGCACCCCTAGGTCCCTCTCTGCCGGGCAGCTTTCCAGCCGCTCTCACCGAGCCTGTAGCGTTGCAGGGGGTTGTTGTTACCAAAGTGCAGGACCCAGCACTTGGCTTTACTGAACCTCATACAATTGGCCTCAGCCCATCGGTCCAGCCTGTCCAGATCCCTCTGCAAAGCCTCCCTACCCTCAAGGAGATCAACACACCTGCTCAATTTGGTGTCATCAGCAAACTTACTGAGGGAGCACTCAATCCCACATCCAGGTCATCAATAAAGATGTTAAACAGGACAGGCCCCAAAACCGATCTCTGGGGAACACCACTGGTGACTGGCCACCACCTGGACTTGCAGAGTTGCAGAATGAAAGGTGGGTAGAAAGTCCCTTTAGCGTGGATGACTTGTGTAATAGGTAGAACCTAATGCTTACTACCACTCTTCTTATAGGAATGACTGTCAGCTATTCAAGGGCACCATTTTCTTCTCCCCATAACCTCTTTACCTCAATGCAACTGTCAGATCTTCTGAATAACTGCAAGTGGTTTCATTTAATTTCTGTGAATCCCAGGTGGATTCTGTTTAAAACACAAGATAATTCATTAGTTCTTTGATGATCTGGCCCACGAGTTCCCTTGTCTCCTCTGCTGCTTTCAACTATAGAAGACATCATTTAAACCAACAGGAAATTTTCCCTCCGATAAAAAGAAAAACAAAACGTACTTGGGATACCTGGGAGTTGCAGATGTTTTGCTCTGTTGACGTTCTGATGTCATACAAGGCTACCTATAGCAAACAACCCCTCCGATATTCAGACATTTCATTTGTTTCACTTTTGCACTCACCTATTCATAAGAAGTGACTAAAATGGTCAACCACCTCATCATCTCAGCAAGAACCTATAGGAAAGCAACTGTGCTGGAGTAGTAGTTCCTAGGTCCTCCCTAAACTGTATTTAATGCAGAAGCTCTGAATTCAGGCAAAGTTGCAGATCTGGCTTTTCAGCACAGTGGTGTCCATTTAGAATTGCAGCAAAAAACTACTGGTTGCATTTCTGATGAGAACATGCTCTTGAAGCATGTTCCAATTCAGTTAGCAGGGTTTGTTTAATATCTTTCAACCCATCATCTGCTCTGCACCCAGGGAACCCCAATGCCATGGCTTACCTTGAAGGGTCTGGCGTGCCAGTAAAGTAATGAACACAGGGAAAACTAGGGTCTTGAGGCAGAACAGACACTATGCTAGCTGTAGTAAGGAAAGATTCAGAGTCCACACAGACACCACTGTCCTTGTCACGCAGGACATCGATCATAGCTTGCGCAGAAACGTCACCTATATGAAGGGAGGAAAAAAAGAATTCCTGGGTGTTCAATGACTTGGACCCTAGGTAAGGATTTTAGCCTTAATGGGCTTTGGCCTGATATGACCAGTGACACTCAACATAGGCATGTCACAATTTACAGCTAAATAGTTTCTATTTAAACAATGTAAACCCAGAATGAACTTGCCTAGCTAATAAAAGAGAACAGTAAGAAGCATTAATTAGGCATGACAATTGCTAGGTAGTGAGAAATGTCATTAAAAAGGTATTTTTCAGGAAGAAGGTCATCATGTCTGTAATACTGGTTTAGAGGTTGCTATGAACAAGACTACTTACATAAGACACTAATTTTTGCCTAAGAAGCTACCTCTACCCAAGCCCAGGCAGAATGGGAGCACACTGACCTGCCATTTCTCATCTATTTCCATTAGCTCTCAGACAAAATTTTGAAACACCATCTCACATTCACAGGGTGTTACAGCAGCAGACATAGACACTAAGAATTTTCTCCAAACCACTATCTACAAGAATCCTCTGTTCTCATTCTGTTTCCTGCCTGTGTCTTATCACAGCTTTCTCCACACAGCACCTCCATATTTTCTTTCATTATCCCTTTGGTAGGTAGCACTCCTTCCCTAGCAACTTCTCGAACCCTGCACTGACTCACCCTTCCATGCACAGGTGCCTCACTACAACACGAGACACGGAATGACCCAGCAGTCTGCAAGATTTGCAGCCATAGCCATCTGTCTGTAGTGGACCTGAGGCTTTTTAGTGCTATAATCCAGGTTTATTTCACCTTTGGACCTTTAGAATTATTGTATCTGCCTCTCAGATACAAATCACGCTCCATGTAATTCTGTAGTCTCAGCAGGAACTCTGCATGAGAATAAATACTTCACCTCTACGCTCTTCCTGACATCTGCCAACATGTGAAAACACTAACAATCTAGTAAAATCACATCTATAGTAAAGGGCTTTTTATAAAAAGATAATTTGTACCATTTTTCACACATGAAAGAACAGATACCTGTCAGCCATGCACTGCTACAGGCTGGTCATTTCAGAGCCATTTTGGCCAGCTGTAGTGAACTTAAGTCATTAATAAATTTTTGGTCTGGAAATAAACCCTTCCTTTGACTGAAGGCACATTGTCTGTTCTGGTAATTTTGTTCTGCTCGACAATGAAAAAGGGACTTCAGTTTGCAACTGACTAGCATTGTTCTTCCTTAAACTATCATCTTAATTCCTTCCCCAAAAACCTAAGCAAACCCCCCAAAATGTAGAATCCATTGAGCTTGAACTTTTCATACATTTTTATTTTTTAGTACTATTATTTTAGTATTAGGTAGGGCCACTGTAATTACACCAAACTAAAAATGTAGAGGTACATCATGCACATCAGAACAACAGTGAAGAAAGTTATTTTATAATTGCAATCCGATTTTAAAACCTTAAACTTGAGGGAGGCATTAAAGGCTTCATCCTAAACTGTGGCAAGTTTAGGGACAGTCTACAGTTCTGGTCTTCCCTTCCACATGGTTTACATGTAGAGGTATTCTCAGTCTCATGTAGTTCCGGACAGAATGCCTGAAAGGAAGCAGTAGAGACTAAAAATCCTGCTGCACGCACAGCAAGATGGTTCAACACTTACCACCTTGCTTTTCAAGGCTCTCCCTGCCAGAAGAGCAGGCTAAATGGCCATCAGCAAGAGAAAACACTTCAGAAAAATTGAAGTCTGAGTCTCCGTTCCACCAGCCTTGACTTTTCACATAATTCCTTAGTTCAGGATGCTCAGCATCAATTTTTGTAGTTAATGAAAGCTGATTGCAAATGCATTTCACTCCCTCTGGAGAAAGAGCATATTAAAAGAGAGCATTAATATTAAAAGAGAGCTTACTAAGAGAGAGCATTAATACAGTTATTCTGGGAGAAGCTGGAAGGACAATGTAATTTCAGTTAGGAAACTAATTAAACCATTGGTTATGATGTACATTTGGCATGACTGCATAACTGCACTTACGCAGAACTACCAGTCACTGCAGGTTACAGAGCTCAGTTCTCTGTGCCCTACTTAGGTATTTCCACGGCCTTGTGATTAATAGTGCTATTTAGTCAGAACACCAGTTTCACAATCCATACCTCATACATTCTGATCATCAAGTAATGGTGGTCAAAGGCACCTGCCTTATCTTTTCTCCAATGGTGTGTTCCACTGCCACAACAAGGCTTGAGGTCTGACTTGATTTCAAAATATATTTCAGCAAAGCTGCATTTAATTTAATGACCCTTCTTTGCCACTCAAAACTGAAAATTTAATTTCAAAAATGTTTTTAAAAACTTACCAATTGCTTTAAGCTTCCCAGCTGAAAAACTATTCTATTGTAAGCAGCAAAATAGGCTTAAACTTCATTTTTAATCTTAAATTTTAAAATAGCATGAAGTAAAAAGAAAGTGTAAGTAACCTTCAAAGAATATTAAAGGAGTTTTTAATTTGCTTTTCTCAAAAATACCACAGTGCTTATATCCATGTATCTACAGCATGACTAACAGTGGCCGCTGCAGATACTCCTCAGACAGAATAAAGCAAATGCGTTGGAAGCCAGGGAAAGAGCTGATAAAGTAAATCTGTAAACTAAAATAAAACCAGATTCTGGAATTTCACCAAACTTTTTCTTAAACAGAAACCAAAGCAGTATTTGTGAAAGTGCTTAATACTGCCTTCCACAAAAGTAAGCTTGCTTTTGTAATGCCTCAAGCATGTAATTTAAATGAGTAAAAACTTATAGTAGGAAGTTCTGTGCATCAGTCTGCAAAAAGGCACTGTCATTCAGTTCTGACTTATTCTAGCTCACTGACAGTTTGTTCTGATTCACACTTTCAAACAGCATACCTTTCAGGGAATTTTCTTGACTTGAGGGATAGGAATATTTGTGATTGTAACAAGCTAGGCAAGCCACTCCTTAAAAGCTCTTTAAATATTAAATATAGTAACTCATGTAAAACAGTATTTCATAGTTTTGATTCAAAAAAAATGAAAATTTCTCAAGCAAATAAATTTTTCCACTCAAGACTGACGAACAGCAATAGGGAGGATTTTAAAGTGTTTATCCTTAAATTACTGTCAAACTGCTGCTTGGTAAACATTCACTATAAGCTTTACAGAACTGCAGCAGTAATATTAGAAACAGAACAACTCTGAGGACAGAGCCAGGAAAAAAAAAGAACGCCTTCACACTGGGGAATGACACATTTTCCCTGTTTTAGCAGCATTCGTGCATTCACTTGAAAGCTTAAGAGGCACGCTTATGGTTGCAGAAAAGAACCCCTTGAAGAAAGTATGAAATGCAGAGTTCTTGCGTAGCCAGCAGCCTTTCCTCCTGGCAACCTCAGTAGGCTACAGGAGATGGAAACCATTCTATCTGCAGCTTACAGGGACCTCCTGAAGAGAAATGAGCCGGTAGAAATCAGAACAGAGCTGCAGTATCACTTCAAAAAGCTGCAAGCAGCAGAGGAAGGCACCAATTTATTTGCTGGGAAGAAGGACGTGAAGGTTATGTATTGCTGATGCAGCTAAAAAGGCTAAATAAGAAACACTGTTCATCAAATATCAGCCAGGTAGGTCAACAGAAGAAGGCAAGCTGTCATTGCATAATCCTACAAACCTCAGGAGCCAACTGCTTTCCAGAATTTGGATTTTATCTGGACAGCACTATCAGTCTTCCCTCCTTTATGTTTGGTATCTGTTTGTGCTAGAAGACTTCCTCCATCTTGTGGGCATCCTTAAAATGCAAGCTTTGCTTGGGCAAACGCCATCCCTGCTAAAGTAAGCAGCTTCACATTTGACAGCATGAACTGACAGTAGGCCATCACAAAATATTACACAGCCTGGTGTTATTTCTTTGCTCTGGTATTTTCAACAAAGTTAAACCCCTCTCCTCCCCATCTCTGCTATCTCCTACCTTTCAGTGAAGGGGAAATGCAAAGATAATTGAACGGATCTGTCATAGCTCAAAGCATGGAAGATAAAAACCCTGTTAAATTATATGAATTTTTAATTCATTCAAATGTAAGGAAATTTTTAAAAGCCCTACTCTTATGAAAATAAAAATCACTTCAAAACAAAAAACAACTGAGAATAAATTAAATATACACCTTAGACAATTATATTATATTAAGGCAGCACATATTTGCCAGCAAAGTTTTAAATAAGTTCAGTCACCAAGCCAGTGAAATCTATAAGTTTGGCAGCTCTGGCTTCACACATACAGAAAAAGAAACCACCCACAAGTTTAAAGAGCAGAAAAGTATTGTTCTGCAGTATCAAATAAGAAATGGGGATATGAGGGGACTCTATCTATTGTAGTAAAGTAACGAGCAGAACCCCATTCAATTTACCACTTAACACAAGCCCTTTTCTCAAAGCTATCAATGCTTATCCTTCCCTCTTAATATTTTGGACTTGTAAGTAACAATTTGGGCATTAACTCTACTGAACAGACACTTGATACATTCCAAACAGTAAGAAAATCCGGGAAAATACAACATTTACTAAAGACAAAAATGTAAGCACAATGATTATTACGTAGCTTATGTGTACAGGTAGCATGTTCTGTGAAGCTGGAGATTGTTAAATTACATCAGCCAAAGCAAATAAACATTTAAAAAAATAATAGTACTAATCTAGAAGAAGGTTAAAATCAATTATTTAATCAAATACTTGCATAAATTAATCACTTCTTTAAACTCAGTGTCTTTAAGACCAATTCTTCCAAGACAATTCTTTACATCTATTTATAATGAGAGAGAAGTTTGCTGTAAATCATAAACTGACCTGTGATTTTTTCTGCTGCCCAGTACTTTCCAGAAGTCTCCAGTATCCAGGCTTCATTTCTGTCCACAATCAAAAATGCACTTTGGAAAGTATGGCATGAACTCCCATCTTCATAATAATTTCCACCTTGTCCATGCTCTTCCAACAGAGTAACTATTACATCCAATGCTTCTTTAGCTGTTGCACCTCTTTCTAGGCCAAGTCTATAAGAAAAGAGTAAGACAGAGATTCAGACAGACATATAACAGTGAGTTCTCTGTAAGTTATTAATTTTAAACATCAGAACAGATCTGGTTTTAAAATACCCAAGGGTCAGGTATGCCTAGTGTAAGAATTCTTGCTTTAATGAGTTACTAGAATTACAGGATGAGCTATTAAATTATTTAATTTATGTGTTTCAAATCTTTGTTTTCTACTGGTTCTTTACGCTCAAGCCTATCATAGCTGGTTTATTTTTTTCAAGAAAAGAGTCCAATTATCAACCAATGGCCTCAACTGCACTGTAGACATGCAATGCTCTATTTATCCCCCCCCCACCTCCAGGCAGAATAAATTTGAAGGACAATTTGCAAAGATCTTTTTAGAGTAACACTGTATGCAAGTTTACTTTTCTGTACAGAAGAGCCAGAAATTGCAAATTAATATTACCAGAGATCAAAAAAGGGAAGGAGAGTTCAGTATTACAATGTCTCTACAACCTCTCTTTCCCAACGCACCAATATTTAATTGGCCATGGAAGCTAGATGTATGTTATACTTTGATGCATATTGCACGTTGTAGGTAGAAGTATATATGCACAGTCACGATTCAGTGTTCCTGCAAAGGCTTCTCCCAAAAAATGTTTAACAATTAAACACCAGATGCAGCTTCTGGCTGAACTAAGAGTAACCACAGGTCTGAAAGAACATGATTTTAAGAGAATGCTTGAACAAAGAAACGATATTTTAGGGAAAAGTAAACTGAGGCACTAGAACCGGTTTTACAAAGCTATTGGGAATGACTGTATCTTGCCTTGACTACATGGGATGAAATAATCCCTTGAGACAATTTACAGCCCTAATGAAGTCAACAATGAAAGCAGTAACCACAGGAGTCCAAATCAGACCTGCAAACTATTCCACTGGTTCCAAAATGCAATTACTGGTAATGAGGAAATGCAGTATTGCAAACAACAGCATATCTGTACCTCTACCCTTTGGGAGAGTTACCTAGATCAGCCCAAAATTTCTCTCTGTTGGTTATGTCACCTTAACATTTTCCTCTGCGTTTACATTTCTCTAAAAGCTCTATGGACAAATTCATTTTGACTGATGGATATTTCCAAGAAATTAACCTTTTTAAATTTAAGCACTATCCTAGCACTTTCCATTTCCCCGGAAACACAACAAGAAAACACTACTCTATTTCTTTCCTAAAAACTGCAATACACAAATCTGGTCCTGATAACTTGAATACAAATTTGTTGATCTAAATACTTTTCAGCCTGTTCTCTGCACTGGGCCTGCTTTGTCAAGTAGTTGGCCACTATTAGCCTTGTTTTAGGCTGAATTACTGAAAGCAGTGTTTTTGTCTCAGCAGCATCTATTGATTTAGTGACAAAGGAGAGACAACTAGAATTTCAGATCCTAACTTAAAGTGACAATTCCTCCCCCATCATCTTCTTACTTTGCATTTATAGTCTTTCCCTCTCATCTTGTTTCTCTTACTAGTTGAAACTTGTTTTACATTGTTGTCTCCATTTTCAGTCCCTATGGATTTATGTTATTCCTTCATTATTTTCATCACTGGTGCAATCAGTTTTTCAGAGCAATACAGAGGTTAAAGCCAGTCCAAAAGCATGTCTTATTTATTCCCTAAGAACAACTCCAAGAGCTGTCACTGCCACAGGTAAATGAATGGGCTGACAACTAACTTGGTGACCATACAGTCACTGGATTCAGTGTTAATCTGCTCTCTTTACCCCAATTTATGACCAAAAGCATTAGGTTAAATATGATCAAAAACCTGCCAAGAGACAAAACGTCACACTAAAACTTTTGTCTCCCTGAACTTTTCCTTCCAAGATGGTTAGAGTCTAGCTTTCTCTGTCAAATCTACAGCAGAGATTCAGGCTGAAGAAATATCTTTTACTTTTTTTTTTTTTTTTTTTTTCAAATTTCTCCAAC
>WKFP01000114.1:0-18497 GCA_011057875.1 Pterocles orientalis
TGAAGTGTTAGATGGAGAGGTGCACAGGCAAGCAAAGCTGAAAGCCCTTTCTGGCTTTACAGGTCATGCCCAAAAGGACTCTGTGCTCCAGTTCCCAGCAGAAATGACCACCCAGGTGGGACACAATGTAACTCTGCACTGCAATTTCACCACCAGCTATTCCAATCCCTACATCTACTGGTACCAGCAGCACCATGACCAGTCCCCTCAGGTGCTGCTGTGGGTGTACAAACAGAAACGTCAGGTGGATTCAGGAAGGTTCTTCTCTGCACTGTCTGTGGAGACCTCCCAGGTGCTTCTGCATGTGCGGGATGCTGAGCTCCAGGACAACGCTGCCTATTTCTGTGCGCTGAGCCCACACTGGTGTCCACAGCTTGCAGTACTGCACAGAAACAGGGCAGGGGGGTTGTGGGAGGTGCTCTGAGGAGTGGTTCCCCCCCTGCCACTGCTTGCAGGGAGCTCTGAGCTCAGCCTGCCCAGCAGTGGCACCTGGGGCTGTGGGTAGGCTGGGCCTCTGCCTCCCCAGCCTTTGCTGCTGGGAAGCACGTGCCAGCATGACTTATATAGCTGCACCTAGATCCAGGGTCTTTGATGATGACAACAGACCAAGAATCCTGCTCTGGGGCAGAGCCATTGCAGGGTACATTAGAAACAAGCCAAACCAGGCCTGTCAATGCCCTCTGATTAAAATAGCTGGTACAGCAGAGTGAGTACTGGGGGCAAGGAACCAATTAGCTTGTCTTCTTGTTCCCTTTCCCTGTGCCTCCAGTGATGGCCACCGCTGGAGAAAGAAGTTTGTGGCCATAGTAGCCCAAGAGTGGAAGAGCCCTTCTTTGCTCTGTGTCTGGACATCAGCAAGTGAAAAGTCCCATCAGCCAGATATCGGACCAGATTTCCTCTTCAAGCCCCTCCTGCACTGCCAGAGAGTGGTCCCACTCTTTTTAATGTCTCTTCTCCTTCTCAGGGAAATCACCAGTGCTCGGCTGGGAGGAGCCCCTGTGTCCCTGAGGCCATGCTGGTTTCTCTGTCCAGCAGCTGGTAACCACATCTCCGTGATCTTGTTTCCTCCCATGGGCAACAGGAATGGTTCTGGGGACCTCTTCTCAGGCAATGTCAGCCCAGCACTGCATGTGGAAGCTCAGCTGGAGGGGGCTGACTTTCCAACTCGATCCCACCCTAGCAACTGGAGTCTGTTGCACATGCAGCATCATCCAGTGCACCCGAGGAACACGAGGGTCCTTGATTGTTGTCCTCCTGCTGTTGGAGTATGGCCTCTCCCAAGTGCCATGGCTCTGCTCTGCCAGCCCTGTTGGAGGCTTTGCATGCCCCTGTTTATCTCAGAGGGCTCTAGGCAGTGTTGAAGGGGTGCTGGGTGCAGGCCTCAGTGACCTGCACTCTGCTGTGTCTTGGGTCGCTTGGACTTCCCAGGGTGGGGGAGGGTGAATGAGTGTTTGTTGTGTTTTGCTATTAGCCAGGGTCACAACCATAACACATGTTCTCCTTTGGTTGCTGTCCAGGGCTGCAGGGGTCTTCAACACACCAGAGACACACTTCATCCCCCAAAGCAGGGAATCACAAGCAGTGATGGGAACCTGAGGACAGATCCAGGCTCAGGCTCTTTCTCTAGCCTCAGTGGGCTGGCCCAGGTGTGTTCCCAAAGAAAGACTAAGACAGGGAGCACAGCTGACAAGGGTGGGCATCAGCAGTAAGAGCCAAGTACCCAGAACAGGTGGAGACAGGGAATCCCCTCCAAAAGAACCACTGCTTCCAGAAGGGAGGAGTAGACATTCAGTCTGGACTCAGTCATCTCCCCTGGAGAGCTCTATACTCAGGTGAAGTCAGTCCCACACCGTTCATAAAGGTGCATCTGCCATGTTGGTGCCTCCTCCTTATGCAGTGGTCCCATGGACTCTCTTCACTGTCAGTGTGCAGAAAGAAGAGCTTTGAGAATGTGATTCATCTCTTCTGAAATGAAAATTGGAAGGGGAGCACCCTTTGGAAGTGCTAATGGCCTCCCAAAGAGTGGAAAGAGACACTTGTGACCCAGCCAACATTTGAAAGATCTGAAGTTTGGAGACTTTGCCCATCACATCAAAGTGTTTCCAAAACAAAGCCCAAAATGGGTGGAACAATGGACTGTTAGAAACTGAGGTGGGGTTTTAGGTGTGGAAATGTCCTGACACATCTAGCATGAAGCATAGTGATTTGCATATGTTTAATTAAAAATTTAGAAGTACATTCAGGTACTGGAGAGAGGGAAGGAAAAGGAATGTAAATTTTGGTGACTGTCTTATGACAGGATAATACTTGTAAGCAGACTTATCAGACACGCCAAATTTACTCTTGAACCAAAGCATGATTCAGTGAAACAGACGAGAGAACGGGGCATAGACACATCCAGAAAATGTCAGACTAAATGGAGAAATACCTGCCCATTTGCTAAAGCAGTGAGCCAGTTGCCGGGTCTTCTGACAGTGTGAAGCAGTTGGGAAACTGGAATACAAGCCTGTGGGAGGACCACTCTCCAGTGTTCTGTCGGGGAACCGTTTCTGGATGGGGTTTGTGACCCTTTCAAAGCGCTGGTCTTTAGAGCACTGTGAGGCATTCTGGGTTTATCCAGGAGTTAACAGGGGGAGGTGGGAGCTGTAGAGTCATGGCTCAGCCCAGCCTGAGATTGCTGTAAGATAAGTAAGATGAGCTCACTGGGGAACTGGGGGTGTCTCCCCAGCTGGGGTGCCCAGGTGCACTTACACTTGGGTGAGGAACATCTGCAGGGCACAAGTTTTGGGAGGGAGGGGATACATCTTTTTGGTCCCACGGACGTCCTTTGAAAAGCTGCTTCACTTCTGCTGGAAAGCCCGCCCCAGAGCTTGCTTCACTTCTTTGTTCCTCAGTGTGTAAATGAAAGGGTTCAACAAAGGAGTTACAACGGTGTTAAAGGTGTTGACGAGTTTGTTCAGATCCAGGGAGTTCTGGGCTGATGGCTTGACATACAGGAAGATGGTGGAGCCATACCAGATTGTGACGACACTGAGATGGGCAGAGCAAGTGGAAAAGGCCTTTTTCCGGCCATGGGCTGACCGGATTCTCAGGATGGAAGAGATGATGTACACATAGGAGACCAGGGTGACCACACAGGAGGCCACCACAACAATTATGGAGACAAGGAAAGTTGCCAGCTCCACGGGCCACGTGTCACTGCAGGAGAGGGCAAGGCAGGAATCTATATCACAGAGGAAATGGTTGATGACATCTGGGCCACAGAAGGTCAGCCTGGATGTCAGAAAGGCCAGCAGTGAGATGGCCAGAAAGCCTCCCAGCCAGGAGCTGAGCACCAGCCGAGCAGAGAGGACACTGCTCATGATGGAGCTGTATCTCAAGGGGTAGCATATGGCTAAGTAGCGGTCATAGGCCATGACAGACAGGAGAAAACACTCAGTGGAGCCTAGGGAGAGAAGAAAGAACAACTGGAGGATGCAAACGCTGAAGGAGATGGTCTGGCTAGTCCCCAGCAGGACTCCTATGGCTTTGGGAACAACACCCGTAGTGTACCAGATCTCCAGAAAGGAGAGATTGCAGAGGAAGAAGTACATTGGGGTGTGGAGGTTGCTGTTGGTCCACACAAGGGCTATGATGGATGCATTGCCGATTACTGTCAGGGAGTACGATAGTGCAAACACCACCACAAGGGAGACCCGGAAATGCCACGTGCCTGGGAAGCCAAGAAGGATGAATTCTTCCACACTTGTCTCATTTCCCATGTCCTCCCAAGTGTGGAGGTCCATCTGCAAAGACAGTACAGTTTCTGTGAGAGTTTGCATGCCTGTGCTGGTCCCTCAGACGCTCCTAGTAGTGAAACAACACCACCACCCCTGAAAAAGTAGTTGGTGCAGAGCATGGGAAAAGAGCATCTGCCCTAAGTTAGAATGGTCAGGAAAACTCTTTGTTGCAGAAACACATTTGGACAACTGGATCTGACCCTGAAAGTCAGACCTACACCATCAAATGAACATGGACAATTAATTACTGGATCAAGCACAGGCATCTCCCTTAGAACATGGTGACTGTTATCACTTCCCTGAGATTAAAATCCCTTTTAGGAAACTGCAGACTGCAGGCTGAGGGTCTCCAGCTATGTGTAAGTCTTTGCTTTGGGAAGAGAATAACATACCTGCACTGTTCCGGGAAGTAACGACAGGGTTGTGATTTCAGCAAATGAGGCTGAGGGATCAGGAAACGGTCATGATAACATGGCACTGGAAGAGATCTTTTCACCTCTTCTAGGTCAGCTTATCACAATGGCTTCTGGCTGAGTTGGCAGCAGCCCAGGGCAGCAGGCTAGAATGGCAGCTACTACTCAAGGACTCGTGATATTTGCTTTCTTCCAAGTCTCAGCACAGGAAGCTTTTGCAGATACCTCAATTTCCTCCACTGACATCTGCTTCTCAGCACAGCTACTAGGGGTAAGACTCACCTCTGTAATTTTGCCACCTCAGAGTCAGGGGAAGGACTTTTGCTGACCAAGTTGAAAGACCTACAATGAAATACTCCTGCCTCAGCTCCTCAGTTTACCCTCCTTCGTTCTCAATGGACAGAGAAAAGGCACTAGGCAGACATGGCTCATCTCACCTTATGTACAGGGCTAAAAGCCCTCTGGCAGTGCCAGGCTGCCTCTGAGGACTAAGGCAGGAGTTTAACGAGAAGCTCAGCAGAATAGCTCGTGCATCTCAACCTGGTCAGAGGTATGCATGCCCCGGTGGTTGAAGGCAAAATCCTCTGAGCTGAATCCCATCCAAGGCAGTTCTGCTGAGAGGCCAGCCAAATGCAGGGTATAATCTGTGACCTCCCTGCAGACAAGGGAGGATTTTTGATCATTCTCTAGGGGAGAACCGATCTTATTCTCAGGTGAGTGTCCAAGACAGATGGAGCTGAACCACCACCTGCAGGGTCCCTTTCTCTCCTTTCTTCCTCCTTAGGAATTTACATACCAGAAATCTCGCGTGGCTAAAGAGCAGAGAAAACCCCCTTAATCTGTCTCTCCTGAAACTTGGAGGGCGTTGGAAGTCTCTCCTGTAGGTCTTGGGCAAGCTTCACTCACCAGGTCAACCCATAGAAATGATCCAAACAACATCTCTTCATGCACCAGGTTCCAGATGAAGCCTTGGTCCCCTTTTCTGAGGGAAAACGTTGGGAAGTGGTGGATTTATTGGAGGAGCTCTAGAAGCCGTGATGTCAGGAGCAGTGTGGGTGGACAGCTCCCGCCTTGCTGACTCACTTCAAGCTGCACACAATTGCCTGACCTTGGTTTCCCTCCATCCATCCAGTAGGTTTTGACAACTTGTGCTCCCCATTCTTTTTCCTCTCACAGACACCTCTGTCCTTCCACAACAGGAGGCTTTGTGTGCACACACCCCGTGTACAGTCTCTGCAGTTCAGCTCCATATAGTGAGAGCATAAATCAGAGAGGGACCAGCATCGTCAGCACAACAGCATCCCCACACCCACCTCACTAACACACTGAAGCTCCAACTGGCCACCCCAAGGAGGCGGTTTTCTGTTTTCCCTGTGTGTGCCACAGGGAGTTGGATCTCTGGGGGATCTCATTTAGCTGTTGCAGGTGGATAATGGTCCCTCTTCACACAGGCCAATTAAAGAATAGCAAGGCAATTCCCTACAGTGGTGTCAGGCTGGGTGTTTGCCTCCTGCCTGCAGCTGTGTTATGTAAACCTTGTCAGGAACTCAGTGCTCTCTTGTGTAGCCATTTGCCAACACACATCTCATTGCTTTCTCTGAGGAGGTGAGTGTCACTGTGGGGAAGGGGAGGGGCACTGGCTGCGGGGTGCCTTGGCTTTGGCAAGACCTTTGACTTGTCCTCTTGGGTGCACACACACACACACCTATATGCACACAGAGGTATGCACACTCAGAAGCATGCACACACACAAAGATGTGTGCTGTTGGGGAGTGTTTATTGCACCGTGAAGCAAATTAGACACATGCTGTTGGTCAGATGTAAAAAAAAATCCATCAAATGATCAATGTATTGGACAGAGTCCTACTGCCACAAGCAGTTCTACAAGGAGTCTGCAAAGTTGTGTCAAGAGCTGATTCCTTATGTACCCTGTCACCAACACCTGTCCTGTGAGCAGTTGCATGGGGCACCTCAGCCTGGCATTGGGTCTATCCCCCAGCACCAGCTCTGTGCCCGTGGAGAGGAGCCCACGCTGGAGCAGGTTTTCTAACAGTACCAGTGGACACACAGGGGACCCACACGGAAGCAGTTTGTTCCTGAAGCGCTGCACCCCATGCTAAGGACCCATGCTGGAGCAGTTGGGGGAGAACCGCAGCCCATAGGAAGGATCCATATTGGGGAATTTTGTGAAGGCCTGTCTCCTGTGGGAGGGGCCCCACGCTGGAGCAGGGAAAGAGTGTGAGGAGGAAGGAGCATCAGAGAAAACTTGTGATGAACTGAACGAAACTCCCATTCGCCATCTCCCTGTACGGTGTGGGAGGAGGAAGTAGAATTTTCAGAGTGAAGTTGAAGGGAAGAAGGGAGGAGTGGAGGAAAAGTTTTTTCAGTTTTGCTTCATTTTTTACTAACCTACTCTCTTACTGTTTATAGGCAGTAAATTCAATTGGTTTCCCCAAGTCAAGTCTGTTTTGCCCATGACAGGAACTGGTAAGTAATCTCCCTGTCCTTATCCTGACCCACAACCTTTCACCATATTTTTCTTCCCCTGTTCTGTTGATGGAGGGGGAATGATAGAGCAGCTTGGTGTGCACCCAGCAGCCAGCCAAGGTCAAGCTGGAGAGAGCAGCTGTGTGGTGTTTCCTTCTAGCTGAGTGCATTAAACCACAACAGTTTCCCAGGGAGGCTGTGCAATCTCCCTTCTGGGAGGTGATCAAGGATGGACTGAATGTGACTGTGAGCAACCTGATGTAATGGGATCTGTTCTGAGCAGAGCGGTTGATCTAGACAACCTCTGGAGGTCCCTTCTCACCTACATTCTGACTGTAACTCTCACCTTGCCCCTGCCCTACCTGACCCCTGCACACCCATGGCCTCACTTTGTCCTCACATCCCTTTTACCACAACACAACTTTAAGGCATTTTGCTGGGACTACACAGAGGCAACTGAAGGGAGTCTTGTGGTTTTGAGCCCTAGCTGCACCGCACTGCTGCTCACTCACCCTCCCCTTTTCCCAGGCATGGGGAAGAGAATTAAAGGTGTAAGGGGAAAAGAGACTCGTGCGTTCAGGTAAGAAATATATACAAACTAAACTACAGTAAAATAGAAAATAATAGTGATAATAATGATAAGAACAATGAAAGTAGCATATACAAACATTTTCAAATAAGAGATACACAGTGATTCTGCTCATCACCCGATGACCGAGGCTCAGCCCATTCCCAGCTAAACCATCCCGGAGCAGGAAGAGTCCCAAAACTGCAGTCTCGAAAAAGTGAGAAGAGCCAAAGTGTCTGAGAGACCAAGAGAGCAAGAGACAACCTCAACAGAGAGTGAGATGACTCAGAGAAAGAGAGAACTTCTGGACAGATCATCTATATACTGGGCATGATATGGAATATTGTATTGGCCAATTTGGGTCCCAACCCTAAACCTAAACATAAGGTCAAATCCCAGGCTGGTATTTGGGGCTGTGCACCCTCCTAACTTCTCCTGCCCCTGCCGACACTGGCACAGCAGAGAAGCTGAAAAGTCCTTGACTGTCCTGGCAGCAACTATAAGCATCAGTATGTTATCAGACTTCTTCTCAACACTAATCCAAAACATAGCATCTCACTATCTATTATGAAGAAAGTTAACTCTGTCCCAGCTGAAACCAGGACATTCTCCACCCCTTATTCCATACCATTTATGTCATGCTCAGTTTTCACTGATTTCCTGTCTTTTGATACATACACACAGATATAATTCCCTTAATCTGTGGACCATCCCTCCAAAAAGTTCATTGATTTCATGTGGTCCGTTACTTTGGGCTCCATCTGTCGCAACAGTCTTTCAAGGAAGGAAAGATGATGCGGTTTTCTCTTAGTTGTACAGTACATGATGCTGGACCTAGCAGATGGATGCTGTATAGTCTCTGTTGCATGCTGCATCTGGAACTCACACACGTGGTGTATCTGGCACATTCCATGTCCACGGTCTGCAGATTGAAGATGCTGATCTTGAGAAAGTTGCTGGATGTCCATTCTGGTTCCATTGAACCTGGCTGATTCTTAATATAATATCATTTGTATAATATGTAGCGCCTATAGAAATTATTATATGCGATGGCAGGGTTGTGCAGCAATTAACAGTATACAAATGAATTCATCATCTGCTTTTACCCAACATCAAATCCCCTTGAGGTACACATTGGATGTCTCCATCCTTCTGCATCACCCAGCAAGTGCACCCGTGTCCTTGAGCAAAATCAGTCCCATGAGTGGGTTTACCCGAGGCAGGAATAACCCAGTGTCCTCCCCAGCATATTCTTGACATGCACTACAGGGACTTTATCCCCTTCCACAGTGCATAAAAGTTCTGATTGGGCAGGGCCAGCCTGATTGGCAGATCCCCGTGTGTTGACTAACCAGGCGGCTTCTGCTAAATGAGTATTCCAGTTTTTGAAAGTTCCAACGCCCTTGCTTTTAGTGTAGTCTTTAGTAGTCCTCTGATCTTTCCGGAAGCTCATGCGTGACAGGGGATGTGGTACACCCACTCAATGCCGTGTTCTTTGGCCCAAGTATCTATCAGATTGCTTAGGAAATGAGTTCCATTGTCTGACTCAATCCCATCTGGGGTGCCATGCCACTCGCTCTTCAAGGCCCAGAATAGTATTCCAGGCAGTGGCATGGAGCACAGCATTTGCTTCCATCCTTCCAGTGATTGTTTCCAGCATGTAGCGCTTGCCATGGCAGGTTTGTGGGAATGTGACATAACCAATCTGCCAAGCCACCCCATATTTATGTTTTAACTAACACCCTCCCTCCGTACCAGAGAGTTTTTAACTCTTTGGCTTGCTGAATCGCAGCACAAGTTTCACATTCATGGATAACCTGTGCAATAGTGTCCATGGTTAAGTCCAATCATCTGTCATGAGCCTTCACCTTCCTCTCCCCTGCACCACCCAGTCTAGGGGCCATAGTCATCAGGCACGGGTAGGAGTAGCAGGGAAATAGCACCCGTGCTGCTGAATGGGCCAAGGGTGGAAATCGGAGCCAAGTGTGTGGGAGCTAAGGACACTCAGCACTGAAATGGGGATGGTGGAATAGTGTATTTCTGAGGGGGGATCAAATTGCTCTGATATAGAGCGTGCACCAGGGGAACGTGAAGACCAGCAAGGACGAGGGGCCTGGGTGCGCTTTTCAAGAGAGCTACAAGTGGGTGCAGAGCTCTTGACTGCTTCACTGGTCCCCTCAGAGAGTTTGTGCTCAGGAATTGGCTGCCTTCAGCATGGCTGTTATTCCCTCCTCACTGCCTCTGCAGCCCAGGACACAGCTGCTCTCTCCAGCCACAGAGAGTTTAAAAGGATGGGGTTTGCTTTATGGGCAAGGAGGAATCCTGCCGACCCTGTGCTGGCCATCTCTGAGTATATGTGCTTCCAGTGCAGTGTTGGGGGTGCCTGGTATGGCACACAGCCCCCTTCTCGTGTCCAAGCTCCTGACCTCATCTCCCCTCCTGAATATCTGTCTCCCTGGCCTCTGGTCCTACCTGGAGGCAGTGCAGCCGAGGGCTTTCCCCCTTCCCTTGAGTGTCCTTGGTGAGACCAGTGCCAAGGAGCTCTGCTGGGAGAGCTCAGCCAGGGCTGATTCCCCTCTCCATGGAGCTGCTTCTGAGCTGAGGCTCCAGTGTAGCCAAGGTACAACCTCACTGCTCTCTCAGGAGTGAACAGGCACTGTGGAGAAGGGAAGGGCAGGGGATGTATGTACCTGGAATTTTAGGATTAATTTTGACACCCTCTTCCCATACAGCCACCTCAGGGTGGGGGCTGGCTGTCTAGGAAGCAAATCCACAGAAAAGGAGATGGTGTTTTAGGACACACTCAGCAGAGCATGAGACAGCACTGTGGCCTTGCTGCATGGCTGTGCTAGTCAAAATGTTGCGAGAAGGTCCAGGAAGGTGACCCTACCCCTCTGGCCCTTGTGAGACCATATCTGGAGCACGGCTTCTGGACTGGGGCTCCGCGGCCCATGAAGGATGTTGACATACTGAAGTGAGGCCAGAAAAGGTCAGTAAGGTGGATGGGGGCTGGCAATGGGGGAAGAGCCTGAGAAAACTGGGGCTGCTCATCTTGAAGAAGGGAAGGCTCAGGGCAGACCATCTTGCTTTCTATGACTACTTAATCAGAGGAGACAGAGAAAATTGACATAGACTGGTGCTGGCGACAGGCACTTCAAGCAATAGAGGCAACGGACAGCATCTGGGAAATGGAGAAATCTGACTAAGCAATATGCTAAAAGAAACAAAAGAACGGGTTTCCTGAGGAGTCTGCACACTCTCCATCCTGGGAGGTGTTCAACCTGGATGGAAAGTGACCTTGAGTAACCTGAACTAATGGGATCGGCTCTGAGCACAGGGTTGACGTCTGGAGCTCACGTCCCACCTACATTCTGACTATGTGATTCCCACCTTCCCCTGCTGTCTGTGACCACAGTACTCCCGTGAGCTCAATTGTCCTCAAACCCCCTTTGACTCGATACAACATTGTGCTTGGACTGCAGAGGAGCAGCTGCAGGGAGGCTCTCAAACCTCCTCATTCTCCTGGTCCATCTCCTGGGTGGAGGCTCTGCAACTGTCCCGTCTGCAGCTGGCACTGGGCGGGCTTCTGCTTGCTGAAGAGTCCTTGCTGGAAGCCGGAGAGAGCCCAGTTCCCAGAGAGCTGCTTCTGCCCTGGCAGACACCCGGAGCGGTGCCGGCGCAGGGCTCAGCCCCGGGGCGGAGCTGGCAGGAGGCGGTGGAGAGGAGGTGCCGCGGGCGGAGCAGGGAGCCGGGGCTGACGGGGGGCAGCGAGGCGCGGGCGGCGGAGCGGAGGGATGCGGCGGGGCCGGGGCGCAGGGCTGGCGGGGCTGGCCGCGGTGCTCCTGGGTGCGTGCGGGTGCCGGGGCAGGCTGGGGACGGGGCTGCTCCCCAACTCTTCCCTCTCCTTCTTCAAGGTCTCTTTCTCCCTGTCTCCCTCTCTCCCATCTCTCGTCCTCTTTTCCGAACCCCCCGAGTCCCCTCTTCCTGTTCTCCCTGTTTCTCCACCGTCTCTGTCGCTACAAACCTGCTTGCACGGACGCCTTCTTTTCCATACACTTGCTGTCTTCTCTGTTCATTCAGAAATTATTATTGCCCTGAATGTAGCCTTCTGTCCTTCACTGTAACGCCCACACTCCCTACTCTTCCTCTGTTCATCCCTCCATCCATCCATCCACGCACCTGAATTTTATCTAGTCTCTGTGTGCATGAATTTCAAACTCCATCCCTTCTCCCATCTCTCCACACATACACCACTGGCACCAGGATCACTTTTTCTGTCATTTCATAGGCACATGGCGCCATCTGTTCCCGTACTGTCTCACAGCCACTGTTTCTGACTTTCTCTGGGAAAAGAGGTACAAGAGCTTTGAACAACCTTTCTCCTTTCCTTCTCTTTTCTTGGCAGTGGCTGTGGGAAGTGCCCAGATACAGCAGGAGCTGTGGGCGGAGACCACCGAGGGCACCGGCATCAGCATCAACTGCTCCCACCCCAACATACAGAACAACGAATATATAAACTGGTACTGTCAGCTCCAGGGACAAGGCCCCGCATTCATCGCGTTGGGTCACAAAGGGTCCAAAGCTGTCGAGGCCCCGGCGGGGCGGCTGTCGGTGGCAGCAGACCGGCGGTCCAGCGCCCTGTGGCTCGCCCGGCCCCAGCGCGGACGCGGCGGTGTATTACTGCGCCCTGAGAGCCACGGGGAGAGGAGCCGGGGCTGCGGCCGGGCACGAACCGCCGCGGGCGGGGCCGGGCGGGTGTGTCGGGGGCGGGGGGACAGCCCCGGCCGGGACCGCCAGGGGGCGCTGCCGCTCCACCCGCCGCTTCCCCCCATCGCCCGCCACCGCCACCGGCTTCAGCAGCAGCGCTGGCACCGGGATCCCCAGGTACTCCTCGGAGTCGCTGCCTGGACTCATGAGGTGGGTTGACCTTGGCTGGACACCAGGTGCCCACGAAGCTGCTCTGTCACTGCCCTCCTCAGCAGGACAGGAGAGGGAGAAAATAAGATGGAAAAGAACTCGTGGGTCAAGATAAAGGCAGTTTGACAAAGCAAAAGCCAAGGCTGCTTGTGGAAGGAAAGGGGGGGAAAGGATGTTTTTCTCTCCTTCCCATCAGCAGGGGACATCAGTGTCCAGCCACTTCCAGGAAGCAGGGCTCCAGTATGCATGGCTGTTGCTCCAGAAGACAAATGTTGTCATAATGAATGCCCCCTCTCCTCCTCCTTTCGCTTAAAATTTTTGCTGAGCAGCCATCATAGGGGATGGAATATCCCTTTGGTCAGTTTGGGTCAACTGTCCTGGCTGTGTCCCCTCCCAAGTGCCAGCACTGCTCAGCAGTGACACTGGTGTGTCACCAACACCTTTCTAGCTGCCAGTACAAGGCACAGCACTATGAGGGCTGCTCTGGGGAAAATTAACTCCATCTCTGCCAGACCCAACACAGGGCAGCACCTCTTCTCATTGCTGGGTGCTGCAGATCTCTGCTCCTGAAGGCAGCAAAGAGGCACCCTCTCTCAGTGCTATTGAGGGTTTCTGAGCTGGTCTGTGCAAGGCAGGGAGGGGCGGAGGGGGTTTCCCACGAGGCTCTCTTGCTTCCCCACAAAGGGCTGGGACTGTTGTGGGTAACGTGGCATCCTCTGGCCTGCCTGGAAAGGCTGCCAGCATTGTCTCAGAAATGAATCACAAAGGGGACAGATTCCCAGTGGTTTTTCCCTCTCCAAGGACATGCACCAACATCTCCACATGAGACTGTTGCTACTGCTAGCAGCCTCTTCATACACACAGACCTGGGCCTGGCAAGGAGCGATCACAGCCGCCAGCTCTGCTGGTTCCTGGCAAGGAGCAGTGCCTTTCTGCTCTGCATGGGGAGGCAGGCAGCAGAGATCCTCCTGCCAACGGGCAGCTGGGCAGCCCTCAGTCTTGCCGCATGGACTGGCCAGTGCTGCTGCTCCCCAGACAGGGTCTGGGCATCTCTGTCACCCCACAGACACAGCAAGATCTTGGGAGAACACAAAGACCCAACCGATCCAGTGTCAATACAAACCGTTGCTTTGGAAGCACAACCAGAAGTGGTTTCATGCTGGTCACTCTGTAAATAGGCTCAGAGATACATGGTCACAAACTGACAGTCTGCTTCTGGGGTGTTCCTGTGGGTATTGGAAAGGCATCTTGTAGAGCCAGCAGTTCTACCCCAGCACCACCATGTGAAGGAGATCCTGATTGTCACAGGGACCTTCAAGTGTATCCCACAGTGGCAGGTGCTGGGGACATAGAGCTTGTTGCATGGAGCTCCCCTTAACCTCAGACTGAGAGCCTTTGGTGTTGGTCCCTGTCACCAGGGTGAGCAAAGGGCCCTGGGTGAGGAGCAGCAGAGGAGCCCTGCTCCAGGCAGCAGACATCAGCAGACATCACCATCAAGTGGCCCTTTGGCTTGCCTGAGCAGTGAGGTTCTGGGTTACAGGGTGGGACAGGCAGCTCGAGGTTGTAGGTGATGTGGGCAGGTGAAGGGACACAGAGGGACAGCCTGTACAAGGGAGTGTTGTTGTGTCCTCCCCCAGCCAGAATGAGGGAGTGTGTCTGTCCCGGTAGCTGCTTTCCGCAGCAGATGCTCTTTAGAGAGACGTTTCTCTTCGGGTTCCTCCTCCATGGCCAGAGGGGAAGGGAGAGCATGTGTGACACCTGGGTCCAGGCACTTCAGTGTGTGCCTGGTCCTGTCTCCATCCCAACAGTCCCAGGGACAGGGTGGACACGGGTGGGAGCAGGGGTACCTTCTCCACCGCCTGCAGGGCTGGGGGGCAGGTGGGTGCTGCTGGCTGGGTGGTGGATGTCTGGAGGTGTTCCCAAGGGATGCCTGTCCCTCTAATGGACAGTACTTGAATCATGAGTTCATTGTCTCTCTAGAGAGAATTCTTGTGGTAGAGGGTGGGGGTCTCAGAGCCAAATAGGGGTCTGTGGTAGAGGGTGGGTTCAGAGCCAGAGAGGAGTCTGTCTGGAGCAGCAGGAAGCGAGTTTTGCTCCACCCTCTAGGCTGTGGTTTGGAGGCTTCTCTGCTCTGGCAGAGGCAGCAGAAGAGGGGAAGTTGTGAGCAACAGGTCCCTCACGGCACACCCCGAAGTGAGAGCGTGACATGGTCCTGATTTTCCTGGCAGCCCTACTGGAACTGGCAGGCTTTGGTGAGATGTGACATTCAGATGGGGAGAATGAGGCGAGAGTTTGTGTGGCTGCTGGTAGAAGGGAGGAGATGTGAGTCCTGCCTCCCTGTGGGATCTGTGAGTGTTTCTGTAGGGAGAGCAGGGGCTGCAGATGGGAACACCAAAGAATCTGGGAGATGTCAGGGGTAATGGGCATCAAAGGAGGAATAAGACCTCAGCCTCAATTTGCAGGTACTGAGCATTCCTGAATGTGCTGCTCATATGGATGAAGCCTGAAAGAGGGAAAGATGGGAGGGAACAGAGCGATGCGGCACAGAGGAGCTTCTCTCCTCCGTGTGTTGGATAAAATGCTACCGATCTCTGTAGGGACGGTGGTAAATCTTGGGTGACAAACAGAGAAGGCTAACTCGATGCAAGAAGAGCTGAAATACCACAGAAGGACAGGGCAAGGGCAGGGGATGCGGTGTGTCGTATGGAGGAACTGTTTTAGGAAGAAGATATGGTCAGAGGTGGGAGAGGAACAGCTCCTGTGTTCTGCTGTTGTAGGAGAGAGCAGCAGGTAACACAGCTCAGAGGCAGCTGTGGAGAGAATGAGTGGACTGAAAGACCAGTGAGTATTGCTGAAAAGCAGGATGATGTGGGGGGTGAGTGTCGGCAAGATCCTGCAGCAAGAAGTGTGCAGGGCCAAAGAGCTCAGCCTTTCCGAGGCTCAGAGAAGGGAGATGGAAGGTGGGGACAGTGAGCAAGCTGGTGAAGTGTTAGATGGAGAGGTGCACAGGCAAGCAAAGCTGAAAGCCCTTTCTGGCTTTACAGGTCATGCCCAAAAGGACTCTGTGCTCCAGTTCCCAGAAGAAATGACCACCCAGGTGGGACACAATGTAACTCTGCACTGCAATTTCACCACCAGCTATTCCAATCCCTACATCTACTGGTACCAACAGCACCAGGACCAGTCCCCTCAGGTGCTGCTGTGGGTGTACAAACAGAAACGTCAGGTGGATTCAGGAAGGTTCTTCTCTGCACTGTCTGTGGAGACCTCCCAGGTGCTTCTGCATGTGCGGGATGTCAAGCTCCAGGACAGCGCTGCCTATTTCTGTGCACTGAACCCACACTGGTGCCCACAGCTTGCAGCACTGCACAGAAACAGGGCAGGAGGGTTGTGGGGGGTGCTCTGAGGAGTGGTTCCCTCCCTGCCACTGCTTGCAGGGAGCTCTGAGCTCAGCCTGCCCAGCAGTGGCACCTGGGACTGTGGGGAGGCTGGGCCACTGCCTCCCCAGCCTGTGCTGCTGGGAAGCACATGCCAGCATGACTGTTACAGCTGCACCTAGATCCAGGGTCTTCGATAATGACAAGAGACCAAGAAACCTGCCCTGGGGCAGAGCCATTTGAGGTTATACCAGAAACAAGCCAAACCAGGCCTGTCAATGCCCTCTGCTTAAAATAGCTGGTACACCAGAGTGAGTACTGGGGGCAACTAATCGATTAACTTGTCTCCTTGTTTCCTTTCCCTGTGCCTCTATTGATGGCCACAGCTGAAGAACGAAGCTTGTGGTAGGAGGCACAACTGCTCCTATGGTATTGCCATGTGGCCGTAGTAGCCCAAGAGGGAAAGAGCCCTTCCTTGCATCTGGGTATCACCTAAACCCTCAGCAGGTGAAAAATCCCATCAGTCAGATATCGGACAAGATTTCCTCTTCAAGCCCCTCCTGTACTCCTCCACTGCCAGAGAGTGGTCCCACTCTTTTTCGTGTCTCTTCTTCTCAGGGAAATCACCAGTGCTCGGCTGGGAGGAGCCCCTGTGTTCCTGAGGCCATGTTGTTTTTTTCTGTCCAGCAGCTGGTAACCACATGTCCGTGATCTTGTTTCTTCCCATGGGCAACAGGAATGGTTCTGGGGACCTCTTCTCAGGCAATGCCAGCCCAGCACTGCATGTGGAAGCTCAGCTGGAGGGGGCTGACTTTCCAGCTGGATCCCTCCTAGCAACTGGAGTCTGTTGCTCATGCAGCATCATCCACCGCACCTGAGGAACACAAGGGTCCCGGCATGTTGTCATCCTGCTCTTCCAGTGTGGCCTTTTCCAAGTGCCATGGCTCTGCTCTGGCAGCCCTGTTGGAGGCTTTGCATGCCCCTGGTTATCTCAGAGGGCTTTAGACAGCAGTGGTGGGGTGTTGGTGGCAGCCCTGAATGTCCTGCACTCTGCCGTGTCTTGGGTCCCTTGGATCTCCCATGGTGGGGAGGGGAAATGTGTGGTGGTTGTGTTTTGCTAGTAGTCAGGATCACAACCGTAATATAAGTCCTCCTTTGGTTGCTCTCCAGGGCTGCAGAGGCCTTCAACAAGCCAGAGACACACTTCTTCCTCCAAAGGAAGGAATCACAAGCAGTGATGGGAAACTGAGGACAGATCCAGGCTCAGGCTAATTCTCCAGCCTCAGTGGACTGGCCCTGGTGTGTTCCCAAAGGCCACAGAGACAGAGCACAGCTGACAAGGGTGGGGATCAGCCTGTTCTTGGGCATTGGTGCCTGGTCCTGGCTGCAGGTCTAAGAGCCAAGTGCCCAGCACAGGTGGACACACGAGAATCCCCTCCAAAACACCACTGCTTCCAGAAGGGGGGAGCAGACATTCAGTCTGGACTCAATCATCTCCCTTGGAGAGCTCTACACTCAGATGAAGTCAATCCCACACTATTCTTAAAGGTGCATCTGCCATTGTTGGTGCCTCCTCCTTATGCAGTGGTCCCATGGACTCCCTTGACTCTCAATGTTCAGAAAGAAGAGCTTTGAGAATGTGATTCATCTGTTCTGAAATTAAAATTGGAAGGTGAGAATCAAGTGCTGTTTGGAAGTGCTAATGTCCTCCCATAGAGTGGAAAGAGAGAGTTGTGACCCAACCAACATTTGAAAGCTCTGAAGTCTGGGGCCTTTGGTCATCACATCAAAGTGTTTCCAAAACAAAGCCCAAAATAGGTGGAACAATGGGCTGTTAGAAACTGATGTGGGGTTTTAGATGTGGAAATGCCCTGACACATCTAACATGAAGCACAGTGATTTGCATATTTTTAATTAAACATCAAAAGTTATATTCAGATACTAGATAAAGGGAAGATAGGCAAATGTAAATTTTACTGACTATCTTATGGTCATAATATGGGACCCAGCAGCCAGCCAAGGTCAAGCTGGAGAGAGCGGCTGTGTGGTGTTTCCTGCTAGCTGAGTGTATTAAACCACAACAGTTTCCCAGGGAGGCTGTGCAATCTCCCTTCTGGGAGGTGTTCAAGGATGGACTGAATGTGTCTGTGAGCAACCTGATGTAATGGGATCTGTTCTGAGCAGAGCGGTTGATCTAGACAACCTCTGGAGGTCCCTTCTCACCTACATTCTGACTGTAACTCTCACCTTGCCCCTGCTCTACCTGACCCCTGTGCACCCATGGCCTCACTTTGTCCTCACATCCCCTTTTACCACAACACAACTTTAAGGCATTTTACTGGGACTACACATAGGCAACTGAAGGGAGTCTTGTGGTTTTAAGCCCTAGATGCACCACACTGCTGCTCACTCACCCTCCCCATTTCCCAGGCATGGGGAAGAGAATTAAAGGTGTAAGGTGAAAAGCACTTGTGCATTCAGGTAAAAAAAATTTACTGACAATGCTAACAATTTAGTTCAATAAAATAGAAAAAAATAGTGATAAGAATGATAAGAATGATAATAGTAACATATACAAATATACAAATGAGAGATACGCAATGATTCTGCTCATCACCCAATGACCAAGGCTCAGCCCATTCCCAGCTAAACCATCCCGGAGCAGGAAGAGTCCCAAAACTGCAATCTCGAAAAAGAGAGAAGAGCCAAAGTGTCTGAGAGACCAAGAGAGCAAGAGACAACCTCAACAGAGAATGAGATGACTCAGAGAAAGAGAGAACTTCTGGACAGATCTTAATCTATGTACTGGGCATGATATGGAATAATGCACTGGCCAAATTGTGTCTCAACCCTAAACCTAAACATAAGGTCAAATCCCAGGCTGGTATTTGGGGCTGTGCACCCTCCTAACTTCTCCTGCCCCTGCCGACACTGGCACAGCAGAGAAGCTGAAAAG